>VDFB02041420.1:0-21060 GCA_007258455.2 Sequoia sempervirens
TCATGGATTAATTAGACTAATCTAGATTAGGAGAGGATCATGGAGGATGTGACAATGAGAGAGAAAAGGAAATAATTTAAAATTGATTTAAATTCCAAAAGGCTAAATGAACAAATTAAATAAATTGATGTATTTATTTAATTTAGAGAAAGGAATGAAAGGTACAGTATTTAATTATACAATTAATACTTTAGGAACCTTAGGGAAAAGGGAAATATTAATTAAATAAGTAACTTAATTAATATTGATGAAATAAATGGATGAAAGAGACGAGTTTGACTATATGGGAGTGGTCAGTTTATATGTCTACAAAATGAATACAAAAAAAAAATTATGGGGGCTGAAGCACGCCTTTGTCCAAGTATAATACTCTAACTTGGGAGAATTAATTAAAAAATTATGCAGCAAAAATTATGAAAAAATATCCATGCACTAGATATTGGTGTGAAAATTTTGTATTTTAAATTTAGAATTGTATCCTGTCTATAAAAAATGTTATGGAGTTTGAAGTAAACATCACTTCTTAAAAATGTTGATTAGTAGAAAAAATAAGTTATTAAAAATTACATAAAGTGAAATTCACAATTTAGTTTTTAGTTTTTATAAAAAAGTATAATTAGAATCTACACAAAATATCTAACAAATAACTAGTTTGATTCATCTTCAAATTCTTAATGGTTTAGTTGCTATAGGTGTAAGAAAGTGAATATCTGGTAAAAAATCCTGATTTTAATGTCAAGTTTGGCCAAAAACTGTAACCCATTATTGTGGGATCACCCCCCACTATGCCACTTCACTAGACAAATTGTAGGGGGTTTGTTTTATAAGGATTCCATCTACTCCAAAGTTTTCGAAAGAGTCTTCCTCTAAGTTTCCTTTGTGCAAGATATGGTTTATCTCAAAGTTTTCAAACTTATTCAATTTGGAACATGTTGCCTCCAAGATTGTGTCCTGTCTCCAATTCTGTAGATGACCCAATCTCAAGACACTTATTATTATTGAAGAATCTCCTTCAATTACTAAATTCCTTAGACCCAATTCCCTACAAAATTTTATTCCTAAATTCTCCACTTGAAGTCCTGTAAAATTGTTAGTTCCTTGACTTAGCAGTTGGGATAACTTCCCCACCACCACCTCTTGCTAATCTCTGATTATACACCCAACACCTAATTGCCTAGGATTTCCTCTAGATGCACCATCAAAGTTGACCTTGTACCAACCTTGAGGAGGTGGACGCCAATTGGTTGCTTCACGTCGTGTATAGCTTGCAAGATCTCTAAAGCCCAAGATAGTGGGAACCTTTAGTCCATTCCATGTCTTCAACATTTGTGAGTCCAAACTTAGAGATAAAGAAGAATTCAAACTCACCACCCCAACTACCCTTGATTCAGCTAGCTCCAAAATGTATGCTTCGATTTTGTTGAGAAAAAATGAGAAGAACATTTCCTCATCCTTAAAAATGCGGTGATTTCTCTCTTTCCAAACCTCCCATAAAAGAATTGATGGAAAAAGTCGCCACAGAAAAGTGAAGACCGAGTTTCCACCCAATTTTGGCCAACTTCTAAGCCAACCCATGATATTGTCGAGCCTCAGTAGAACCCAATTAAATTTAGCACATGACCAATTCCAACACTTAGAAGTGAATAGACAATTGAGGAAGAGGTGATCACTAGTTTCTACTCCTTGCTAAGCACACACCTTGAGGGGCCAAAAATGCCAAATTTTACCAATTTATTAGCAGTCAGCACTCTACCTTGAATGGCTGCCCATGAAAAGATTTCGGCCTTAGGTAGGAAACAACAATTCTAGCATAGTTTTTCTGTAATTGACTAAGCTTGTCCTAGATGATTTCTCAACATTCTATATCCTTCCTTAGCACTATACTTTCCTAAAGTTGAACCGCACCACCTTAGTTCATCCTTCCCTTCCTGTAAACATAGGGGCCACTCCTTGAGAATGAATTCAAAGCTTCTATTTCCACGGGGTGATATTTGGTTGCTTGGGATCTTTCTAGCTCAACTCCATTATCCCATCCACATGATTTATGGTGATATTATTTCACTTTCTGACTTACCCGGATCTGTTGGAAGCTTCCTTACATTTCTCAAGTGTAGCTTTCTCTACCCGACTTACCAAGCCACCTAAGTGTCTTCCTAGAATAGTTTGTTTTCATCATGACATCCTAGGAAGTGAGTTAAAATCAAATCCTTGTAACCACAAATGAATTTCAAATTTTCGAGCCTTTAGGAAGATTTTTGGTTGTGAAGAAGCTTGCTCTCCTTCCTCAAATACTTTGACTTCAAAATTTTCACCCACTTTAAATCTTATGCATTGCATACACATTTTCCAGCCAATTTGACCCTCAAAAGGCTTTATTTTGAAAAGATAAATTCTTTATAATTGTGCTAGCCTCCTCCCACACTCTACAAATATTTTCCCACTTGATTAAGGAAATTTTTTTTTGATCTAAGTTCCCTTGCTAAAAAAAGTTCATCTTTTGATTAATTTTGTTACATGTGTCCCCCTTCAAAGGAAGGCAATAGAGCATGTAAATCAGAAAAACCGCCACCACTATCTTCATCAATGTAAGCCTACCTACCCAAGACAACCATCTTCCCTTCCAAGAGGAGAGACGACTTTCCACTTTTGCAATTAATGGGTCCCATAGTTTGCCTAGCTAGACGCCCAATGCAAACAGAAGGCCCAGATATTTTCAAGGAAGCTTTCCTTTATGAAACTTCAAAACATTTAGGATATGAGTTTTTATAGTTGGGTCAGTGAAAAAGAAAAAAAAAATTGATTTATCCTGACTTACCTCTTGCTCGGAAGCTTGAGAGTACTCTAACAAAATCCTTTTGAAGGTTTGAGCATCTTTTATGCCAGCATGCCCAAGCAACATGATTTCATCTGTAAATTGTTGATGAGTCATAGGGGAAGATTGCTGGTAATTTGAATTCCTTTTAGCTCTCCCATGTTGACTACTTTGGAAAAGGATCTGCCAAGGGCCTCTACCAATATTGTGAACAAGAATGGGGAAAGAGGGCCTCCCTATCTGAGCCCACAAGATACTTCAAAGAAGCCATGAGGAAAACCATTAACCATCCTGAGTACCTCGGGCTTGCAATCCAGCTAAAAATCCAACCCACCCAAGTAGAATGAAAGCCAAAACCTTCCAACACTTTGAAAATGAAACACTAGTTCACTTTATCATAAGCCTTTTTTATGTCCAACTTCAAAATAATTGATTGTTTCCTGGTTTTGGCTATTGAATGAATATCCTCTTGGGAAATTATCACCCTATCATAAATTGAATGCCTTGGAACAAATCCCATTTGTTCCTTAGAGATTAATCTAGGAAAAAAACCTTTAGTTGGTTTCCACTGCTTTCACTGGGATTTTATACACTATATTACATAGCAAGATGGGATGAAAATATTCTATTCTATTTGGCTTCTCCTTCTTCTAGATTAGAGCTATGAAAGTCTTATTGAGTTCCTTCAATATTTTACCTAAGGCCCTAGAATATTCTATGGTAGAGAACACATCTAGTCCAACTATGCTGCAACAATGCTGGAAAAAAGATGGAGGGAAGCCATCGAGCACAAGGGATTTATCTGGGTGGAGTTGGAAGAGGGTAGTCTAAATCTCTTCTTCTAAAAAACCCTTTGTTAGCTATGTAATTTATTCATTTGTCACCAACCTCAAAATACATTCCAAGAGGCTCTATTGTGCACTAAGCCTCAAACCTTTCCAATCATTCAGTAGGTTTAGAAAAAAAGAACCTACCTCCTTAGCTATTTGATCTAGATTGTCCAAAAGACACCCCTCTACATAAATGATTTGGGAAATTTTGTTGACCTTCCACCTTTCTTTTGTGGAGTTATGAAAGAACTTAGAATTTTTGTCTCCATCTTTTAACCACACCTCCCTTGACTTCTATCACCAAAATATTTCTTCTTTCGATACAATCTCATTGTATTCTCTCAGCAGCTCCTCCTTTAAGAACCTCTCGTTGTTCAGCCCCCTTTGAATAACTTCCTCATTTAGGTTCTACAACTCCCCTTCTATTCTGTGCTTTTCTTTAAAGATATTTTTAAATCAGTGCTTGTTCCAATCCTTTAACTTGTGCTTGACATGTTTTAATTTTGTTGCCAAGTTAAACATATTTTATCCCATCAACCCTACTTCTTCCCACCATGCAACAATCAAGGGAAGGAAGTTTTGATGCTTCATCCACATGGCTTCAAATTTGAAAGGGAACCTAGTAGGATTATTTTCCCCTATTATGTCCAAAAGAATCAAAAAGTGATCTAAACCATAGCTTGGAAGGATCCTAATTTCCATTGAAAAAGGGAAGGTACCCATATTGCCTTTGGGGAAGAACCTATCCAACTTTTCTCCAATGGAACAAAAACCAAGACGTCAATTCATCTAAGTGAAGGAACCATTAGCTGAGGGAATATCAAAGAGATTATTTCTTTCCACAAAGGCTTGAAAGTCTATTTGGGATTGCATCCTAAACAACACCCCACCTCGCTTATCCTCTGATCTCAAAATTGCATTGAAATCCCATCCAACAAAACAAAACTCCAAGCCAACTATAGAAAATATGTTTTCAATTTCCAGCCAAGTCCTTTTTTGATGCATGAATGCAAACCATACACATTAAGAAGGAGGAAACAAAGATTTGAAGAATTTTTTTTTCACTTTGCAGCCTATCCGTCTACCACTTGCTGCCACTTTTTCCACTGATTCCTTATTGGGGCACCAAAGTGTCATAAAGCCACCTATGCCCCCTATAGCATTTACTGATAGAACCTTCCAAGATCTCATCCTTTTCCCAAAATACTTTGCTCCTTCTGAATCCAATTTGGTTTCTTGGAGAATGTAGACTTCTGCCTAAGACGACTCAATTTGGTCCTTCACCAAATGGTGCATGTTAGGGGTGTTTATGCCCCTAATATCCCAACTTAGGATTTTCATTTTCCTTCAAGAAGGGGATCCCCCTTCCCAACTTTAAGCATTTCTAAAAATTTCTTTTTCCCAGAAGCCTCTCCATCTAACTTTAGCTTTTCTACATTAGGCGTTCTTCCCCTATTTTTGTGCTCTCCAGAGTCTAGGGATGCTTTCCCTACCTCTCTTTGCATTATCCCCAAATTGTCAGGACCTAGGAGGATCTGACTTTCATCTTCTAGAGCCAAAGTAGGACTCTCTTCTTCCATTCCTCCTGCCTCGATCCAACCATCTTCCATATTTGTGTCAACATTGAGATGTCTGCTTGAAGCAACCTTTTCCTCCTCAGCCAATTCCACTATTTCTTTGCTTACCTCAATCAATGAGTCAAGATTTTCTTCCCTAATTTTTTTTTTTGTTAAATCCAACACATCACAAAATTTTTTGTTTAGCAATTGATTCACATCCTAATTTTCACTTGGTAACTTCATAATTGACTCCATTTCTAAAATGCCTACTTCATTGGCACCTTGATAGATATGCATTTTATCATCTTCTTTCAATCTATTTGGATCCCCAAAATCCCCACAAGTGGGATTGGTAGGGCAAGGGCCCAAATTAGCTTTTGCATATGCATTTCCTGAGTTAGAACCAATAAAGACCTCCCTCAAGTCTAGGCTCAACAACTAGTGGTTGCAACAATACTCCCAAGTCTGTGTAGATTGTAACCTCTTTCCACCTAGTACTATTGGGGAAGCTCTCCACACAAATGCACACATAGGTGCCTATACCATCTTCCCTTATCCATTCATATGCATAGATATATTTTCCAAGATTATTTATGATCTCCTCTAGTATGTTTGCTTGCCAAAACACATAGGGAAGCCTTGGAAGTTTGTACCAATCTTGAATGTATGCCATATGATGCTTGTGAGGGTCAAAACCCACCTCCCATATCCTCATGTAAAAGCCATAGTCATCCATCAACCACACTCCTTCCATAATCTCCGCTCAGATAGAGGAAGAAGAGAAAACTACTAAGAAATAGCCATTCATCAAATATTTGAAATTATCTCTGAACCCCATCACCCTTTCCACCAATGTATCAAAGCATCCCAATTCAAATTGTAGCTGAACCATCTCATAATTAAGCCCTGATTCTCTAGCCGTTTAATCAAAGGGGCCAAGAACTTGGAGCCCAAAACCATATTTTGCCTATCAGATTGACCAAATTCATCTTTTGATAGACTTGGGAAATATCTAGGGCTAGCCATTTTGCCTTGCCTTGCTCTTTGATGTCTACCAAAATTTGAATTTTTTTCCCACCATTGACCCTTGGATGCATCATGCCTTCTACGCCTGTTAGGAAGGAAATTGTGAACCTGTTGCTGCTGCCCAAACCAACCAAACCCTGAGTGAAACTATCGAGGGTGCTTCTGTTGATTGTTACACTATGCCTCTAAATGAGCTTGATCTCGAACCTCCTTGTATGAGATCACCCTTGTCGCCTCTGCACATCAAGAAGGAGATCTATCTCTAAACTCATCTCCTTTCTCAGCCTTGTCATTTGTCACTTTGTCGACCCGCCTCGCTGAAGCCATCTGTATATCCCTTTTGCACCTCGTTGTTTTTTCTTTTCTCTCGATACTAACAACCCAATCTTTTTGCAATGTAATTTATATAATTATAAATATATATATTAATAATTAACAATTAATACATTTAAATATAATAATTACATATATTTATTTTAATTTAATATAAATATTTTAAAAAATATTTGTTGCCTGCATAAAGTCCTGGCTAGGCCAATGGCCTTATTAATTAAAAAGAAAAAAATAATTAAATTTTAATTTTATTGTTAATTAATAGTTACTTTAAAAAAAGTAATAATATAATATAAAATAAATATATACAAGTGTTTACAAATATTTTAATTTATTATATACATATAAAATAAAAATATTTAATACATATTTGCATTTAAATTGGATATGAAAATTTAAACTTGGTTAAAACTAAACAATTTTTAAATCAAATACTGATAGATATTTAGAAAATTAAATATAAATGAAAAATTATGTTAGTAATTTTCTTAATTTAAATAATAATTTTTTTTAAAAAAAAATTTAGACTATTTATTTGATTAATATAGTAAAGTTATTTCTTAATTAGTTAACAATTTTTGTTGGTTAATTAGTTATATTAATTATTATTTTAATAATGCAAAGGGAAATTAGTAAATAAATGTTAAGTACCAATGCAAGGGGTAATTAGTAAGTAATCATAAAGTATTTAGAATTAGATTAATTTGGTTTCAAGTGAAATTGGAAATAGTTAAATTTAATAAAAAATAATTTCTTGTTATAGTGTAATTTAATTTTCAAAATAGTTAGTATGGTTTACATCATTGAAAATAGATCAAATTTATTTCAAATTGTTTATTTATTGAGGAGATTATAGTTTACAAATTAAAAATTGTGCATTTAACTTTAAGAAAAATAAAATATAATGTATTAAAGTGGTGGCTAGGCCAATGGCCTTATCATTTAAAACGAAAAAGTAATAATTAAATTTTATTTTATTTTTAATTAATAATAATTTTAAAAATAAAAATCATATACAAAAGTATATATATATATATATATATATATATATATATATATATATATATATATATATATATATATATATATATATATATATAAGTGTTTACAAATATTTTAATTTATATATACAAAATAAAATAAATAAAATATTTAATACATTTTTTTATGAGCATTTAAATTAGATGAAAATTTAAACTTGGTTAAAAACTAAACAATTTTAAATCAAATATACATAGATAGTTAGAAAATTAAATATAAATGAAAAGTATGTGAATGAATTTTTTTAATTTAAATAATAAGAAAAAAAATCTTTAAATTTGGAGCTATTTATTTGATTAATAAAAGTAAAATTATTTCTTTCCTTATTAATTAGTTAACAATTTTATTTCACAAACATATAGTAATTAAGTTAAGTTGTAAATAGAATTGAATTATTAACTATATATAGAAAGATATATATTTTTAAGTTTAATATTAATTTTATTGAAAATAATTTTATTTTTTATATTTGATATTAAATCTTAAATTATATATTTTACATTATATTATATTTTATATTTATATTTATTAAATTTTATATTAAATAAAACCTCTAAAACAAATAATTTATATTTTTTATGAATTATTTTTATTTTATTTTAAAAGGGGTAAAAACTTTATTGATAATCATAAAAGAGCATTACAACAAAGCAAAGGGCCTAAACCCCAGGAAATCCGAAATACAATAAAGCAAAGCAAGAATCAACATCATCCATCACCAATCCCATCTCCATCCTCCGCAATAATCTTGTTCAACTCATGGCGAAGATCCTGGGAAATCTGATCCCACCCCTCAATCCTCCAACCATCAAGATGCACCGAAGCCCATTTTTCCAAGCAATCCGCTGCTTTATTCCACTCCCTCGGAATATGGACAAAAGAAATCTCCTCCATCAAGGAGATAATCTGTAGAATCTGTTTCACCATCCTAGCTAACTGCCAACTGACATCAGCCACCTTCTGATCTTTAAGCAAATTAACCAAAACCTGTGAGTCAGACTCACAGATAACTTTTCTCCACCCCAAAGCATAAGCCCGTTCAAGGGCGGAGAATATCGCCAGACCTTCCATAAGGTTAACGGTCTTCGTCCCCTTGTAAGAAGTGAAGAAGACCACTAAGCCTATGGAATCTCTACCAACTCCACCAATTCCAGCAGGCCCAGGATTTCCTTTTGAGGAACCATCAGTATTAATTTTCAAAGTTCCAGCAGGAGGGGGAAACCATTTACCCACTCTCATAACTTTCATTTTTGCTTGCCTTCCCTTTCGGACACAAGTTGATGCCAAATACAACTCTTGAAGTCCCAATCTCTCCATCTTCTTAGCATCTTCTTTCTCCAAGGGAAAACCTAACTCACACTTTGCTTCCACAGTCTCCCGAACCATACCCATAATTCTCTGCCAAACTTGTTGAATAATCAACTTTTCCCCTCAGAAGATTCTACGATTCCGCTCTAGCCAAATCTGCCAGAGAAGGAATGTAGGACCCACATACCACACATCCTGTAAGAAAGATGCGGTAGTAGGAGGTCTGCCTAGACTGCGCCAGAAATCCACCAGAGAGGAAGCATGAACACATGGAACTCTCCAAACTTCCCACCACAAGTGCCATAGCCTCAGAGCAAAGGGGCAATGAAAAAACAAGTGAGCAGAATCCTCCTCTCCATCCCCATACAACACACACATGGATGGTCCCTGAAATCCCCTCTTCTGAATATTATCCCAGGTCAAACACTTATTCCAGGCCAAAGTCCAAATGAAGCAATTACACTTCGGCCAAGAGAACTTGTTCCAAACACTCTTCCACCATTGAACCTCCACCCCATCTAGCTTTTGAGATAACAACACCTGATAACTAGAGGAAATAGTATAAACACCCTTAGGGTTGGGAGACCAAGATAAAACATCTTCATCTAGAAGGGCACTACAAGTCTTGCTAGAGAGGATGCTTTGCAATTCTGCGCATTCCTCCTCCATGCCAACCATAGGCCACTCCTCAGGATTCTTCCATCTAGCCGTCATTAACTGACCTTGAGAAGAAACAGACTTAAAGTCTCTCACCTTGTCCCAACCGGCCTCGATGAATCTTTGAAAAAGGGGCAAAAGGTTAGGAAACTGAGAAACAATGGGAGGAAAACCATCCCAAGCATCCAACCAAAATTGAGCCTCAAACCCACTTTTGCAGATCCAAAATAGGCCACCCTTAACTAGAGCAGCCCCTTCTTAAGCTTACCCCAAATAACTGATCCTTTCCCCACTAAGGGATAGCGAGGAATATCCATCTGAGGGATCCCCAGAAAATATTTATGAAGTAAAACCTTGGCCCAGGTCTAATCTTGCTCCACACACCACCTCCAGTATAGTTTAGCAGCAAGCGCCACCCCAGACAAAGATGACTGCCTTAATCCAAGACCTCTATAATGCCTCAGACTACAAACAAGCTCCCATCTAACCAAACTCCATTTGGATGATGATAAATTACCTGCCCATAAAAATTGTCTAGATAAAGCATCAAGTTCCTGAAGAAAACCAATTGGGGCCACCTAGAGCATGCATCTGTAAATGGGAAGAGCTTGAACCACAGATTTGATCAACTAGACACGACCAGCAAAGGATAACCATCTATGGGTCCAATGGTTAACCTTCATCCGAAACTTTTCCAGAATATTCTGCCATGAATCCCTAGGCATCCTTTTGTCAGAAATAGGAATTCCAAGATAGATCAAAGGGAGGGATTTAGTCTGAAACCTTAAAATATTGGCAATCCTCCTTTGAATCGGACCAGGAGTATTGAAGAATAAGATGGAGGACTTACCTTCATTAACCATTTGACCTGAGGCGGTTAGATAAACATCCAACACCGCACGCAAGTTTGTAGCCTCCCTGATTGTAGCCATACCCATCAAAGCAGTATCATCCACAAACTGTAAATGAGACTGTGGGGGAATATTACCACCCCAACACCATCCCTAAATGAGACCCCTCTCCACATTCCTTCTCAACAACCGACCCAAACCTTCAACAAAGAGCAGAAACAAATACGGAGATAATGGATCACCTTCACGTAATCCCCGAGAGGCTCCAAAAATCTCTGAGGGTTCACCATTAATTAAAACAGAGAAGGAAACAAAAGTCACACAACTCTTGACCCACCAAATCCAATCATCCCCAAACCCAAAAGCACCAAGGATCTTCCAAAGGAAGGACCATCAAACTCTGTCATAAGCCTTTGCCATGTCCAACTTGATGAACATAGCCTTATCATTGGAGTTAGCCATAGAATGAATGGACTATGTAGCAATAACCACCCCATCCAGAATTTTCCTACCTGCAACAAAGCTCTTCGGAAATTAACACTCTAAGCCAAGTTTTCAGCCTATCCACAATTACTTTAGAGATGATTTTGTAAATCACATTACAAAGAGAGATGGGTCTAAATTGGCTTAACTTGTTTGCTCCATTAGATTTGGGGATGAGAGGAAGGAAGGTGGAATTCAAAGCCCGTAACATCTGCTTATTCGTCTAAGATTCCTGGACAACAGCCAATAAGTCAAGCTTAATAATATCCCAAAATTCTTGAAAGAACTCCACCGGAAAGCCATCAGGGCCAAGAGCTTTCCCTTTCTTCATTTGGAACACCGTTCTCTCAAGCTCTTCGATTGAAATATCCCCCATGAGACATTCATTCATTTCCATAGTAACTAGAGAAGGGATATAAGATAGAACTTGAGCCTCCTCCTCGGAAACCCCCTGTGAGTCCTCCCTAAATAAGGTAGCAAAGTACTGCATGGATTCACACGAAATATCCTTGAAAGAGGATAGATGCTCACCAGTGTCATTCACTAGAACAAAAATTAAATTCCCATGTCGTTTGGCTTTGACCGAATTGAAGAAGAAGGCCGTATTTTTATCTCCCTCTTGAAGCCATTCAACCCTTGCCTTCTGTTTCCAATATATTTCTTCCCGCAGTTCACACTCCTCCAACACTTTCCATGCCCTTGCCTCCTCTTGAAGTAAACCAGCAGTCACACCTTCCTCCCTGATCACTCTGTAATGCTATCCAACTCCACCTGTGCAACAGCCTTAGCATGGAAAATGTTCCCAAAGCACTGTCGATTCCAACACTTAAGCTGATATTTAACAAATTGAAGAAGCTTAGCAAAAGTGAACATTGTCGTACCATAAGCGGGTCTACCCTCTCTCCACCATTTAGCCACATAGTCATGAAGAGAGGGTTCACATAGCCACATAATCTGGAACTTAAAAGGGGATGACCAAGGCACACAAACTGAAGAAACTACAAGCTTGATAGGCCAATGGTCAGACCCCCTCCAATCCAAAATTTCTGAGCTAGAAGACCATAATCCACCAACGCAAAAGCAAGAAACCAAGAACCGGTCAAGTCTTTCAGAGATGCAATTATCCCCAATCCTTCGATTGTTCCAAGTGAATAAGCCATTATCAGGCTTGACATCAACAAGATTCAAAGCAGAGATATTATCCTAAAGAAGCATCGCAGAAGGATCCAACCTAGCAATACCCCCCTGCTTTTCAGCTAGCTCAAAAATAGCATTAAAGTCCCCAGCCATAATCCATGGATGAAAAGGCACCATGCTCCAGAAAAATCTAATATGAGACCATAGAATTTGCTTACCTTGAAACTCGATAAGTGCATAGATATTAGAGAGGAGGATAGACTCCCCAGTCTCAAAATAGGAAGTGATCATCGAGATAGAAGACTTGTTGGCCATCCACCAGAGAGGGCAGATCCTCCGACGATTCCAAAGGCAAGAAACTCCACCCGCAGACCCTTGAGCACCAACACACTGACATTCTCCACTGCCCCACAGCTTAGGGGATAAACCAAGCATGCATTCCACATATAACTTAGTCTCCTGCAGGAAAAAAACATCAGAAGATTGACTTCTAACCAACTCATGAATAGCCTTTTGTCTAGGGCTGCTGTTTAGGCCCCTTACATTCCATGAAAGAACAATCATTTCAAAGAGCTCAAGAAGTGTGAATACAAAGTCTTAACCGACCCTGACTCCACCAAAGCTTCCCCAACTAACTTAATCTTTTCCATATCCTTCTTCCTGCCAAGCTTTGAGGATTTATCCCCCAACCCTTTTTTGATATCCTTTTGATGAAGACCCAAAGGATAAGGAGAAGACTTGTTATTCCTCACTACATCTGCTCCTATATGCAAAGCCACAATAGGACCATCTCCCCCATCCTTCTTCATTTCCATAGTAGGAGCCGACTCCACCTGGACATCCATTTGAAGATCGGTCACCATTTGTAAAGCTCCAGAAACTTGTGCATCCTGAGTATCCCAAAACAGAGAACCCTCCTACCCATAATACACAATACCTTGATCCAAATTCACCAAACCCGGGTTCACTTCTTGCTGACCTAGATCATCCAAAACCTCAAATCTATTAAAAGAGTCTTCATCTTGTCTTTCCTTCAAGGTCCTCTTTTGGCCTCGATTTCTATTACGATTCTTTATAGGCGCAAAGCCATCAGAACCATCACCATCCCCAGGAATGGGGTTCTTTCCCTTATCCTCCCTAGGTGGGTTGCGGGGAGGCTGAGAAATTGGAGGCTCTATAGGCCTAGCCCTTGGACATCTTCGTTGCAAGTGACCATATTCATGGCATAGATGACATCGGAAAGGAAGAGTTTCGTAGACCAAAGACTATACCCAAGAGTAAGGACCCACTGACATATCCAAAGAATTTGGTAGCGTTTAAGATCAATTTCGACACAAATGCGAGCAAAAGTGATTACCTTTTTAAACTGAGTCTGCAGCGAGGAACCAACCGGCTTCCCAAGCATCGACCCCAACAGATGCAAAACATCATCCCGCCAGCATTCCATAGGAAACCGTGGAAGCCGAAACCACACCATGACACGAGATGGAAGCTCCTCAGCAGGGTTAAAACCAGCATGCCATAGTTTAAGAAACAAGCCGACTTGATTATAGAAATAAGGGCCTCCTTCGAAGACCTTATTCTGATCCGCCATGCAATCAAAGGTAACCATGAAATAATTATTTGCCAAAATCTTTATATCCATCTCACCCTCCGGCATCCAAGTTTGTCAGGCCCAGGACTCTAGAAATTGCATCGATATCCTCATACCCAAAAACTTACAGTAAAAAGAGTGCCTTGAAAGAGGATAGATGCTCACCAGTGTCATTCACCAAAACAAAAATTAAATTCCCATGTCACTTGGCTTTGACCGAATTGAAGAAGAAGGCCATATTTTTATCTCCCTCCTGAAGCCATTCAACCCTTGCCTTTTGTTTCCAATATATTTCCTCCCGCAGTTCACACTCCTCCAGCACTTTCCATTCCCTTGCCTCCTCTTGAAGTAAACCAGCAGTCACACCTTCCTCCCTTATCACTCTTGTAATGCTATCCAACTCTGCCCGTGCAGCAGCCTTAGCATTGAAAATGTTCCCAAAGCACTGCCGATTCCAACGCTTAAGCTGATATTTAACAAATTGAAGAAGCTTAGAAAAAGTGAACATTGCCGTACCATAAGCGGGTCTACCCTCTCTCCACCATTTAGCCACATAGTCATGAAGAGAGGGTTCACGCAGCCACATAATCTGGAACTTAAAAGGGGACGACCGAGGCACACGAACTGAAGAAACTACAAGCTTGATAGGCCAATGGTCAGACCCCCTCCAATCCAAAATTTTTGAGCTAGAAGACCATAATCCACCAACCCATAAGCAAGAAACCAAAAACCAGTCAAGTCTTTCAGAGATGCAATTATCCCCAATCCTTCGATTATTCCAGGTGAATAAACCATTATTAGGCTTGACATCAACAAGATTCAAAGTAGAGATATTATCCTGAAGAAGCATCGTAAAAGGCTCCAACCTAGCAATACCCCCCGCTTCTCAGCTAACTCAAAAATAGCATTAAAGTCCCCAGCCATAATCCATGGATGAAAAGGCACCATGCTCTGGACAAATCTAATATGAGACCATAGAATTTGCTTACCTTGAAACTCGATAGGCGCATAGATATTAGAGAGGAGGATAGACTCCCCAGTCTCAAAATAGGAAGCGATCATTGAGATAGAACGCTAGCCATCCACACACTGAGGCCCGGATCCTCGCGGGATTCCAAAGGCAAGCCACTCCACCCATGAGAACCTTGAGCGCACCAACACACATTGACGTTAGCCACTACCCACGAGCAGGGATAAACCAAGCAGCCTGAATAACTTAGTCTCTTGAAGGAGCCGAAACATGTCGGAGGATTGACTTCTAACCAACTTCATGAACAGCCTTTTGTCTAGGGCATTTGTTTTAGGCCTTACATTCCATAAAAAAGAACAATCATTTCAAGAGGCACCGAAGTGTGAATCCAGAAGTCTTAACAGGACTGACTCCACCAAAGTTTCCCCGGCTAGCAATCTTTTCCGTATCCTTCTTCACCTTGGCTTTGATGATTTCTCCCCACCCTTTTTGATATCCTTTTGATGAGGCCAAAGAAGGAGAAGACCTATTATTCCTTACTACATCTACTCCTGTATGCAAAGCCACAATAGGACCATCTCCCCCATCCTTCTTCATTTCCATAGTAGGAGCCGACTCCACCTGGACATCTATTTGAAGATCGGTCACCATTGCAAAGTTCCAGTAACTTGAGCATCCTGAGTATCCCCAAATAGAGAACCCTCCTGCCCAGAACACACAATACCTTGATCCAAATTCACCAAACTCGAGTTCACTTCTTGCTGACCCAGATCATCCAAAACCTCAAATCTGTTAAAAGAGTCTTCATCTTGTCTTTCCTTCAAGGTCTTCTTTTGGCCTCGATTTTTGTTACGATTCTTTACAGGGGCGAAGCCATTAGAACCATCACCATCCCCAGGAATGGGGTTCTTTCCCTTATCCTCCCTAGGTGGGTTGTGGGGAGGCTGAGAAGTTGGAGGCTCTACAGGCCTAGCCCTTGGACATCTTTGTTGCAAGTGACCATATTCATGGCATAGACGACATCGGAAAGGAAGAGTTTCATAGTCCAATGACTGTACCCAAGAGTAAGGACCCACAGACATATCCAAAGAATTTGGTAACGGTTTACTAAGATCAATTTCCACACAAATGTGAGCAAAAGTGATTACCTTTTTAAACTGTGTCTGCAGCAAGGAACAAACCAGCTTCCCAAGCATCAACCCCAACAGATGCAAAACATCATCCTGCCAACATTCCACAGGAAACCGTGGAAGTCGAACCCACACCGGGACACGAGATGGAAGCTCCTCAACAGGGTTAAAACCAGCATGCCACGGTTTGAGAAACAGACCGACCTGATTATAGAAATAAGGGCCTCCTTCGAAGACGTTATTTCAATTTGCCATGCAATCAAAGGTAACCATGAAATAATTGTTTGCCAGAATCTTTATATCCATCTCACCCTCCGGCATCCAAGTCCGTCGGGCCCAGGACTCCAGAAATTGCATCGATATCCTCATACCCAAAAACTTACAGTAAAAAGAGTGCCTTGAGTAATATTCAATATCCTACGCAACCATTTCCAAGGGAATAACTAGTTTTGGTCTCTCCTTGCAACGTTCCAAGCAACCATTGATTTTCATGATCCGAGCTCCACTAGACGAGCCCACTCCATCTAGCCCTGATTCCGGCATGAACAAATTATTATTGAAGACTTTCGAAGTGTGTTGAAGAGACTTCGCACCAAGCGCTGATCGAAAGTCCATTAAAGGGTTAGCGCCCGAGGTCTCCCTAGGAGACATAATACCCAACTTATATCGGGCATGCAAAGCCCCCGAGAAATAAAAACTGAAACAAGGGTTTCAAAGCCCCACCCAAAGCTCACCATGATCCGTTGGCAAAAGAACAAGAGTCACTGCTGAAAGGAGACCTCACAAAAACCAGGCACCAAAGGCCTGCTCCCCACTGCACACCCGTGGCTCCCAACAACACCACACACTCTGGTCGGCACCAAAGAACTGCCCACACACAGGAAAAAATGGAAGGAATCCACCGTAGAAGTTGCACGCAGCTCCTCACCCCCAAACGCAGACAAAAGCCCCCCTACCAAGCGCAGATTCAAACAAGAATAGGAAGCGAGCTAGGGCACAGATGCCCTAGTTCGACGGACTGCAGACGAACGCCATCCCAATTATTTTATAAATAAAAATTATATAGTAATATTATATATTATATTTATATTTATTAAATTTTATATTAAATAAAAATCTCTAAAATAAATAATTTATATTTTATGAATTATTTTTTAAATAAAAATTATATAGTAATATTTGTTTGAATAAATTATAAATTAATGAAAAAAATTATAAAAAAAATTAAATTGTACATATAAAACTCAACTTCAGTTTTCTCCGGTCCGTGTCATTGTAGTTAAAACAAAATACGGTAGCTGCCGTCACTCTAGTTAAAGAAAACAACAGTTCAAAACTTAATGATTGAATAAAAAAACAACAGTTATGCATATGCATGAGGATCCATTGTCGGTGCATGCTCGGGGTTGGATAGACGCTGCCCTTCTTTTATATATACAGCAATAAAAATACAGTTTAACAGTCTGCGAAATACAGAATTGTGTGCTCTGTTTTACTGAGATAAATATTTTGGTTCTCTACTGTTATAATTTCCTGCTGTTATTGTTTTATCTCTGCTGTATCTTTTTAACCTCTCGGGTGCAGGAATTTGCTTGCTTTTAGATTCTACACCCATCGACCGTTGATTGAAAGAGAATAACTATTCGTGAATTGATACCAACAGATAAGTTTGTTTCTGGTCTAAAATCATCGCATATATTGTACCCAAGATGCCGCGGAGGGAAGGAAGATATGGAAATCAGAGAGATCGTCAAAGAAGAGGAGAATTGCAGAGAAGTAGACAGATTTTACGGCGGAGAGAAGAGTGGGAAACGAGACAAGAGCGGAGAGCACATGAATTGCAACGCTTAAGAAGAAGAATGCGACAGAACTTAAGGCGCATGTATCATTCCGAGAACGGAAGACCCGAATTGATTGAGACGCCAATGGAAGATGAAATCGGAGACGATGAAGTTCAAGACTTGGAGAGAATGGAACGCATGAGAAATGAGCAAATTGAAGAGATATTGTTGATGGAATATATCGGAGATAATGAGATTCAACACATGTTCATGCTGGATGATTTCTTAAATGACACTGACATAGATGAAAACTTTTATTTCACTTTATTCGCTGAGACAACACTACCTGATGTTGTTTCTGAACAGATGAAGGAGGAGGCGAGACAGCTGATAGAGGATTTTGGTACCATAAAAGTATATGAGCTACATATTAATGAAGTTCCTCTGTGTTCAATTTGTAGGATTGAATATGAGGTGGGAGAAGATGCCTGCCAAATGCCATGTCACAAAACTCATATCTTTCACTCGGATTGTCTTCGCCAATGGTTAGAAAGGAGAAAAAGTTGTCCACTGTGTAAAACAGCCGTGCCATACCCATATCACGAACCGTTTATTCCTTCATCTTGAATTAAGGGTCTGTAAATTTTGATATTAAATTTCAACTATCTATATATGTTGTGTTTATTCTTACTAATATTTTTAGCATTGTTTCTTATCTCTTCCTGTGCTAAATATTTAATTCCTGACATGCAGTAGTTGAATATTTTAGTCTTGTCCTTCGTTAGATTTATGTTTTAAGAAGGCAAAACTTCCATAGGTAGTATGAAATGTGTAACTAAAGTATTAAGTGGCACAAATCATAATGAATGACGGACACTTCAAGAAATGCAACCCTATGGATGTAGGAATGATTCTAAGTTTAAAGAATATTTTAGAAAATAAATAAATTATTTATTTATTTTTATCTTTTCATTAATCTAATTATTGCATTGTTATTCTTACATTATCTTGTAAGAAGTCATTACTTATAATTTTCCATCTATTTGGATGTTCATGAGGTCATCCTTATGAGCATAAGATTGACACACCATGACATATTCAAATTTTATTGACTGATTTGTTTTGTATTTTTACCAAATAAAATGATTTTGCTATTTAATAGTCTATGTTAGTTTTATAAGATATTGATTAAAAAATATTTTAAAAAAAGAAAAATATGTTTCTTCTTTTTATCTTTTCGAAACGTGTATGTCTTTATATATTTTGTCTATATATCTACTTATTATATTTATTCATACATTACTTTTCAAGAAGTCATTACTTATATATGTTGTTGTGAGCATGAAGTTGAATCACCTTCAAAGATTCAAATTTTATTGATTGATTTGTCTTGTATTTTTATCAAATAAAATATTGTTGCTATTTAATTATATTATGGGTTAGTTTTTTAAAATATTGATTTACATATGGAATTGATGCTTATAAATTGTAAAGAATTTATATTTTAAGACTTGTTTTATTTCATCATCAATTTGTAAAATGGAGAAAATCCATTAAACATCAAAGATCAAGTTCACTATTATTGCCCAAGTTCACAATCACAATGCTACAGTGGTAAGTTAATAGACAACATAAAGAAAATAATAGTTTTATCTTCTATTCATATGTTTAACTACTACTACTATTTTTTTATCCTAAAATAAAAAAGTTTTAAATCCATAACAAGTTGTAATTTATTATTGAATGAAAGAGCCAACCAATCCTATCATTTGCATTTATTTTCAATTATCATAGTTTTTTGGATATATATGTATACATCCATTTCCATTTATTTAGTTTAAGTTGACATATGTTTATGTGCATGCATTCCTTTGAACTAGTTTAGACTAACCCCTATGGATTTCTCATTCCCCTTTTCAGTTTTAAAATATTTTAAATTATTTCCCTTTGATGGCTTGGTTGCTCGCTTAATTTTTATATTATGAGAACAACCAAGGGAGATGAAGAATATATATTTTTTCATAGAACTCACTACCTCATAGGTAGAAATTTTATAAATATAATTCTTTGCATACATCAAATTAGGAAAGATCAGTTATGTATCAATGAATATGCCCTATAATTCATAAATCTAATCATGTGTGTTATGCACTTCTACTTTGTAATCTACTTAAAAAAATTCTTTGAGATAAACTATAAAGATTAGGAGAGTTTGAAAAAAATCTGTTGAAGACCATCAAATGATAAGATCTATATCCTCAAAATTCAACACCTTAGATAGGAGTGACTTTAAAGTCATCAAAATGATTAATGTTATATTAATTTAAGATTTTAGGTTGTGATACAATTAGATAAACAATAGGATCTATAATAAATTATGTTTAAAAATGAAAATAAAAAATGTAGAATGTATCTGCTAAATCAATTACAAAATTGATTTATCTAGTGCATAAACAAATTTAGATTCAAGAAGCTAAATTAACAAAATAAATAAATACAAAATCAAAGAATACAACATAAATTTTATGTGGAAAAACCTTTTTGGACAAAAAAAAAAATGTATTTAAAAGAGAGGTCCATTTTTATATTATTTTTAATAATATAAATTACATACAAAATAAATATGAAGGCTAGAGGTCACTCATCACAATATTCTAAGGGAATATTTTATCTTCACAAGATAATGATGACATTAAATTAAATTTGACAATTAAAATTATTAGTTGACATCCTCCATTATGGCTCCTTCCTTATAATTTAAAAATAAAATAAAATTATTTTTAATTTATGGAGTCGACACCCTTATTGAGGCATGCCCCTTGACAATTTAAAATGAAATTATTTATTTATTTTTTAAGTGGATCGACCCCTTATGGTGAGCACCCAAGTTTTCTATTAAAAGGTGCAATGAAATGTTGTAAAATAGTGAGCGTTTCACCTCTTTTGTCAAGAAAGGTATGGATTGATACTTTTTTTTTATCTTGGTGAAGAGATAAAGGGAGTTTATGGAATGTGGGGAAAAAAGTGTCCAAGATATATATATATATATCGCATAAACACCAAAAGGGTTAAGAAAAATAATAGAAGAGTATTGAAGACATATTTTAAAGGACAATTATTCTCAATCAGATTGTTAGGAATTAGGTGTTGTACACCTTGAATAATGTTTATAATGTTGAATTTAATATTATGTGTGTGGTGTGCCTAAGGGATCTAGATGTATGTGCATCACTAGGAGTTAATATTCTTGTGGACACTTTGTGTTATATGTAACATGAGACATAATGTGAGTTATAAAAATCTATTTATTTAATATTTGGGAATGTAATTTAATAATGTACCCAATATTAAATGTGGGGAAATGGTTGTCTAATCTCATGGTTTTAGTCAAATGGATTTATATAATACCACTTGGTAGTTTTGTGGGAGCTTGTTTCTAGAAAAGTAACCACATGGGAAGTTGTTTAAGGTTGTCTTATTGGGATTTTAAATCTTTTTAGAAGAGTGCATATGTGAAGCATGGCATGGGATGTGTGGTTGCATGCTTT
>VDFB02041421.1:0-31840 GCA_007258455.2 Sequoia sempervirens
ATAGGTTGTAGATCTTGAGCAGAAGCATGTATTAGGTTTTCATGTTGTTGAAAAGGTTAACATTTCTTCACAAAATCACAAGAGTCATGATCCAATGTAGGCCAATAATAACCAGCCCTCAGAATCTTCTTTGCTAAGGCCATGCCATTTGAGTGGGCTCCACAAACACCACTATGTACCTCTGTTAACGTAGTGTAAGTTTGGCCTCGTTTAGACACCGAAGAAGGATTCCATCATATCTGCAATGATAAAGAGTATCACATGTCTATGATGGTGTAATGGGATGTATATTGGATGAACGATTTGCATTGATGGCGGGTAAGGTCAGCAGGTAGGATGTTGTCATGAAGATAAGCATAGAATTCATGATACCATGGGAATGTGGGACCTACAATTTTGCACACCATCTCACTCTCAGGGATATCATATGCAGGGATTAAAAGTTGTTCAATCAAGAATTCACATTTTGTCTGATCTTTAGGTATATCGATCAAGAAACCAATTGTAGCCATTGCATCGACAACTTTGTTTTGTATTCTAGGGATTTGTTCAAAGTAAATAGAGGTGAAAGAGTTCTTAAAGTCATCCACCCTGTGCTTATAGGGTAGAACCTTCTCATCCTTTGTTAAGACCTCATCATTGACTTGTTTGATGACTAATTGTGAATCGCCGAAGACTCTTAAGTAAGTGATATTCCATTTGATTGTGATTTTAAGGCCAATGAGAAGAGCTTCATACTCTACTATATTATTGGTGCATGGAAAGGTGAGTCTAAATGACTTTGGAATATAATCACCTTGGGGGGTGACAAACAAGATACCTGCCTTCGATCCATTGTGTGTATATGACCCATCAAAATATAGTGTCCATGTGGTGGATTTTGCTATTGTAAAGACTTCTTCATCAGGAAATTCCATCACCAAAGGACGTGCATCAAGCAAAGGAGCATCGACTAATTGATCTACTATCACTTGTCCTTTAATGGCCTTCTGATCCACATATTCAATATAAAATTCACTTAGAAGCATGACCGACTTAGCCATGCAACGAGTCAAAATTGCTTTGGATAATAGGTATTTTAGTGGATCAACCTTGGAGATGAGCTTTACTGGATGGCACAAAATGTAATTTTAGAGTTTCTATGAGCTGAAAACCACGATGAGGCAGGCTTTTTCCATTGGAGAATAGTTTATTTCATAACAAACCAAGCTCCGACTAATGTAATAGATGGCTCTTTCTTTTGATGACTCATCATGCTGAGCTAATAATGCCCCCAACACCACTCAAGTAGCAAAAATGTACAAGAGTGGTTTACCAGCTATTGGTGGCATAAGAATTGGTGGATGAGCTAGATATTCTTTGATCTTATCAAAGCCAAGTTGACATTGCTGAGTCCATTTAAAAGTGTTATCCTTATTC
Source organism: Sequoia sempervirens (assembly GCA_007258455.2). Taxonomy (NCBI): domain Eukaryota; kingdom Viridiplantae; phylum Streptophyta; class Pinopsida; order Cupressales; family Cupressaceae; genus Sequoia; species Sequoia sempervirens. The sequence goes on from VDFB02041421.1 coordinate 1,420, forward strand.
AATAGATGAGTGAATGACTGACACTTATTGGATAACTAAGCAATGGACCACCAGATGGATTGAAGTTTACCCTGAAGGCTTCTCAATTGTTTTAGGTTATGTGGTGGAGGCATATCCATGATTTCTTTAACCTTTGCTGGATCAACTTTGATTCCTCTGTGAGAGACAATGAAACCTAACAATTTTCCTCACATAACCCCAAACACACATTTCTTTGGATTTAGACACAACTTGTAGTGCTCTAACCATTCAAAGATCTTTCTTAGGATTGCAAGGTGTTTTCCTCTAGTTTTTGATTTTCCTAAGAGATCATCAACATAGTCTTCCATGATAATGTGGATAAGATCATGAAAGATGATGGTCATTATGCGTTGATAAGTTTCCCCTACATTTTTAAGCCCAAAGTGAATAACATTATAGAAAAATTTACCCTAGGGTGTGGTGAAGGCTAGCTTGTGTTGATCTTCGGGTGCAATCTTGATTTGATTATATCTAGAAAAGCCATCCATGAGGGACAACATCTCATGTCTTGTAGTTAAATCAACCAGCATATCTATGTTTGGCAAAGGAAAGTCATCTTAAAGACATGCCTTGTTGAGATATCAGAAGTTTGTACATATGCTGACATCCCCATTAGGTTTGGCTATTGGCACAATGTTCGAGATCCATTCAGAGTAGTCAATGGGTTCTATAAATTTGGTGTCCAACAATTTCTCCAATTCTTTCTTGACCAATAGGGCAACTTATGGGTGCATTTTGCGGAGCTTCTGCTTAACTGGTTTTGCATCAAGATGCACATCTAGATGGTGTACAACCAAGGCAGGGTCTAATCGAGGCATGTCTGAATATTCCCATGTGAAATTTATCTTGGTTTCCTTGAGGATCGTGGAGATGGTGGAATATTCTTCTTTTGATAATGCTTTGGCTACATAAGTGACTTGGGATCCTCTTCAGTTCCCAAATTAATTTCTTGTGTTTCTTCTATCAAGATGGATGATTTCTTAGACCATTGTGTTCCTACAAGGGGAAGATGAACGTCCCCATCTTTCATCTCCTCACTAAGGTTTTCATTGTCAGATATGTCCTTTTTTAAAGGTTTTTCCAAATCAAGAAGTGCCTCAAGGAGTTTTTCACTAGGTGACCCTTTTGGATTTTTCTCTTTCTTATTTTTGTGACTAGGGCGTTCATCTACCCCCAATCCCATGGGGTGTACATAGGTATCCATTGAGGTAAGTGAGTTGGTAGGTGTGCTGTCGTGTTGGTCCCAATCAATGAGTTTGGGATGGCAAAGGGAAAGGCTAATGGTGCAAACGAATAGGCATTCAAACATGGAAGATTGGTCTACATGGTCTACATCATTGTACGTGTGTATGATGCATTCTTCTTTTGGTATAGCTTCCAAAAGACCATCGCTTGCATTGATATTGTTAGAGGTACTAGTTAATGCTGCTTGACCATTTTTCTTTTTGTCATAGCCTAAGCCTAAATTTTTTGGACGTACATAAGTGTCAATTGGATGCTTTCTTCCTAGCTCTTTTGGACCAAGACCTCCCTCCTAATAATGTTCTTTTTAGCGTACTTAGAGGGCCAAGGGTACATCTCTTGAAAATATTCTTTTAAAGGAGGAGTAGGTTTAGGTTCTTCTCCATATATCCATTGACTTATATCATCTTTAGGCATATACTTTGGTAACTCAGAAGATACATAAGTGCTAGTGCCCACATTTTTGGAGCTCAAGGTGACTACCTGTTGTTCCTTCTTTGGTGCAAATTCAAAGGGTTGACTATATCTGTGTGGCAAGTGTGGCATGGTTGCCACGTTCAAAGCAATATGCATTTCATTCTCACCACATCCCTTGTCAATGATTTGGACCTTGGTGATAGTGGAGATGGATGTAGATGGGGTGGATGTGGTGACATGTGATGAATTAGATGATGGATTGGGTGAAAATATCCATGGTCATCCCATTTTAACTCTTGGACAATAATGGTAATGGGGGAATGAAGCTTCAAGTGAGCGACATTATTCAAAAGGCTGAGGATCGACTTGTATTGTAACTTCCATTCCATTAAATGGGAGTTTTAAGCATTGATGATAGGTGGATGGGATGGCTTGCATGGAATGGATCTATGGTCAGTTCAGGAAAAGATTGTAGGGGAGGTCTAGATCAAGGACATGATAGGTGGTGTATTCTATAATAGAACCAACTTGAATTGGAAGCTCAATAACCCCTTCAGAATCCCTTTCTACATTAGCATAAGCCTTGATGGTGATAATCTGATTACTTAAATCAGCTTGGGTATATCCTACCTTCTTTATGAATTTTAATGTACATAGATTTAGAGCAGAGCCGTTATCTATCAAGACCCTCTTTACCTTATGTTGGGCGATAAGAAACTCTATATGAAGGGGTCAATTGTGGTTGGCATTGATGGTAGGATGTCGTTTTGACTAAAACCTAGTTGGTAGGTTGATGAAAGATGTTCAACTAGGGCTTGGAATTGTGTGGGGTCAATGTTAGTAGGGACATGGGCATCCTATAAAGCTTTTGTTAAGATTTCCTGGTGTATAGGAGAATACTTTAGAAAATCTAAGATGGATATTTGTGATGCGGTCTTTCCTAGATGATCAAGGATGTTATAGTGAGAACCTACAGGAGGTGATGGTGCTGATGTGGAGGCTCCAGGGATAGTGATGTGTGTACGGTGAGTGGCAACAACCCATTGAGGCTCTTTGACTTTGACATGTATCATAGAAACATGGGGTTCTACTTGTTCGATGTGCATGATGAGACCCTCATAGTTAAGTGGCACATTTTTGTAGCTGATGTTGTTGGTGCTGTTACTTTGATTATTGTTATTGTTAGAGCTTGGGTTGGTGTTAGATGTGCTAGGATCTTGGTTATGTTTAGAGAAAGAATTTTGATATATTTGTAATTAAGCATTGCACGATGAAGCCTGATTGGCATCCACATGAATATCTCCTCAATTTATAATATCTTGGATGTATGTTTTTAGACTCGAACACTTATTTAGGATATGCCCTTTAGTCTTGTGAAACTCACAGTATTCGTTTTCTTTAAACCAAGCTAGTTTAGGCTTAGATTCATCGGGTGGCTTGGTCATAGGATATGTGATCAGATAATTGGCTTGCAGGAGCTTGTTAAACACAACAATGAGGGGTTCTCCTAATTGAGTGTATAGGCGTTTACCATTCCCTTGATTGGATTGTTGAGGGGGTCAAGGTGCCCCCTGCGACATAGATATGGCATTGGGAATGGATGGTTGTTACTTCTAGGAGGTATTGGCCACTTGAACATGTTTAGTGTTAATGATGCCATCGTTGACTGTATTCTTGTTTTTATTCCAATAACAGGATTTGTCACTAGATGACTTGTCCTTATTTGAGTTATACAATTTAATTTTCCCTTTTGCAACAAGTGCTCTTTCAATGATGGGGCCTTTTTTAATAACCTCTGTGAAGGTAGTAACACAATGAAGATTAAGAGCATGTGCTAGCTCGGGATGGGCATTAGCCACAAAAAGAGTGACCATTTCTTTTTTGCTGAGAGGAGACTTCATATGGCTAGTGATAGCTTTCCACCATTGCAGGTATTTAGCAAAAGTTTCTCCATCACGTTGTTTCTCCTTCTAGAGGTCTAGAGTGTCAATGTCCTTTTCCAAATTAAAGGATAATTTTTTGACAAACTATTTGGAAAGATCAACGAATGAAGAAACTACACCCTTCTTGAGACACATGAACCAATCTAGGGCCAGTCCTCCTAAGCTTCTAGGAAACAAATGCAAGAGGTAATTGTCATTATGCTGAACATCCTGACATTGTGCATAGAACTCTTGTAGATGAGCCTTTGGATCTTTGGTTCCCATATATTTTTCAAACTTAGGTATCTCAAAATGCTTCAGAAAGGGAACAAGTGAAATTGAAGGATCAAATAGATATGGGAAAATTTCCTTATACTTGAAGGATTTCTTGTGTGTACCTACTTGTAGATCTTTCAATGTGGATTTGAGTTCCTCTAGGTCTTTATTGATAGGTGGGGTTGGGTTGGATGGATTAAGTGGATATTGCTAATGCAACACATATGGATTGTATGAGGATGTAGGTTGACACTGATTAGTGTAAGCAGGTTGGGATTAATGTAATGCTAATGGGACGATGACGAGTAAGAGGCAGAAAGTGCCTATTGTTGAGATGGCTGCTGTTGGTAATATGAAGTGGATGGAGCATTATATGGAGCTTGGCAGTATGTAGAGGCCCCTTGTTGGTAAGGTAGTTGTTGCTTATAATAAGTGGTAGCTTGAGCACCCTATTGATGAGGCAATGGTTGTTGCACATAGGATGTGGATGAGACACCTTCCTGGTGTACAAGTTGTTACTGAGCATAATAAGGATTGGTTTGGTAGTTATATGTGACATTGGGTTGTTGTGTGACATGTGGAGGCTGTTGTGGATGAGACTGCTAATGGTATGGGTTGACATGTGATTGTGGGGGATTTGTGTAAGGGGGTGGTTGCATCTACGGTGGATTCTGAGTAGTCACATGGATGTTTAGATTTGTATAGGAAGAATATGTGCTAGATGGATGGTAGAGATATTGTGCAAGAGGATTATGTTGCATTTGTGGGGGGACATGTGTATGTGATTATTGATGAGGCGGGTGAGATGGGATATGTTGTTGTTGTGGGACTATTGTAGAAGAACCATGGGGTGGTTGTTGAGGGTGTGATGTAGTTTGTGCTGTATGATGAGGAGGTTGTGTATGGGTGAAAACATGTTGTTGCAGATTTGGACCATTTTACTATGGCATGTTCTATTGCGGGGGTTATTGATGATATTGTTGTATGGGAACTAAAATGGTGGCGATATGTTGTGGTAGTGCTTGTGAGGAGATGGTTGCATGTGATGATGGTGCTTGTGAAGCAATGGATTGATGAGGAGTATTACCCTAAGGGGTCAGTAGGGGATTTCTTGTGGGCACATGTCCTGGTGGTGGCATTAATGCAAGAAAGGGGTTACCCCCAATGTTAACAGATGGTTCACCCAAATACTGAGGTGGGAATGGTGGAGTAGATGGGATGCTTTGTGGCATGCCATAGGCATAGGGATAATAAGGATCATATGGTATGGTAGAGGTAACAGATAGAATGGGAGGATAATTGGTCACTTGATGTATCACAACATTCCCAAACACAGGGTGATACCAGTTATCTATGGCTGTACCCTTAGGAACATAGGAATTTTTGGGAACATTTTTGGGGATCTTGATGTATTGGTGGAGGTTGAGTGTTGGTATACTTTGACATGTCAAAGCTATATGGTGGTTTCACTCTTTTCATGAGTAGAGTAGCGAGGATCTTATCCCCACATTCATCAAGGAGGTGGTCTATCATCTAGATGTTAGTGGGATTGCTTAGGTATTCATCGACAATCACTTCGGGTTGATTAATCATGTTTTCATCTGTAGGTATTGAAGTATTTTGTCTGTTGTTATTAGATTGTGATGAAGTACCATTATGAGGGTCTTGGGGGATGTTCGCACCATTGTTAGGATCCTGAGAGGTGTTCACACTGTTAGTGGGGTTTTGGAAGATGTTTTCCCCGTTATTAAGGTCTTGAGGACTGTTCAACTGGTAACTTTGACCTTGTGCCATTTGATTCTTGGTTTGTGATCTAGTTTGAATGAGCATGTAAAAAATATGGGCAGATTGGAATGAGATGAGATTTAATGCAAGGATGACCTAGGTGGAAGATTGCTTTGGAAAAAGATCGATTGATTGGATGATGAGATTGGATAGGATCGATTGGATGATTAGATCAAGATTGAAATTGGATGATTGGATTGAGATTGGATGATTGGGTAGGATTGATTAAATAGGATCATTTAGATAAATTGGATGAATTGGATAAGCTTAATTTGGATTAGATGATGAACCAGGATTGGTTGATGTAAGGGATCCTAAACCAAATTTGAAAATCACCCTAGGTGACTTAAGGCATTGGTTGATTAGATTAAAGGATAGATTACGACACTGAATGCACCTCAAGATGGAAATGGATTGATTGGGCCGATGATGATGACTTACAACATTGAATTTGCCTCAAGATGGAAGTGGATTGATTGGGTCAAAGACAATGATTGATATGTAGGATGATGATCAGATTCAAACACCTAGGTCAATTTGGATAATAACCTTTAAAATAAGGTTTAGGGGAAATGATGATGAACAATGCAACCTATAGATGTTCTAAAGATGCCTATATGATGTGGGTGATGAATTTTGGAGAGTGGAAATGGACTAAAAGATGAATTGAGAGAAGATGGACAAGAATGAAAGTGCTTAGATTATAGTGAATAATAAGGTTTTAGGTTCTCGACTAGTTTTTTGCTTAAATTAGGAAAACGAGCCTAACAAATGGTGAAACAGGCTCACTAGAAAAAAGGAATAGGTTCCCTAAATGATGAAATGAGATCTATAGGCAATGAAATGGGTTCCCCGAATGGATAAATGAACAATCTGAATGGGAAAAAAATGTTTGGAATGAATGAATGAAAGTTTGGAAGGGATGAATGGATGTTCGAAATGGGTGAATGAATTCCTGAAAAGGGTGAATAGATTCTCATAATGGATGAATGGGTACTTGGGACAAATGAATGGGGTGAAAGGAAAGTTCACCCTTCTACAAGGAAAGGTTGCCCCTTTGCAAAGAAGATCGCCCCTCTACAGGGAAAGTTCACCCCTCTACAGGGAAAAGTCACCCGTCTACAGGGCAAGGCCACCCCTCAATAGGGCAAGGCCACCCCTCAATAGGGAAAGGTCACCCCTCTATAGAAAATTGGGACTTGACTTGGATGGAAACAACTATGACAAGGACTTAAAATATAACAAACAACAATAAAAAAGGCTGACTTGTCAAAAGGTTTATTGATTTCCCATAAGAAGACACTTCAAACAAGCAAAATCCTATGGTTAGTGTTAAGGGTATGGCTAAAAAATTTCTTAATCTAGGATGTACAAAGCTTCTAGGGAGTCCTCAATATACTCTTGGTACATGAGACACAACAGTGAACACCAGCTTGTCACAAGTGTGAGTTGGGAAGCCCAATGAGATACTGAAAGGCTCAGACCAACTCTTCATGTCTAGCTAGGTATCACCCTAGCTTCAATGCTCTAACAAACATGATGTGATTAGATTAGGGTACAAATTTTCCTCTCCCCCCTTTCTATACCCCGCTGGTATGCGTGGTTGGGATCATTCCTTGGGGTGATGAAATCCCCAAGAAGGTCCTGCTAAAAAAAAAGAACTAATCATTTTCAGCTACTCCCTAGGCTCACACGAAGTGCAAGGGGAAAGCATGAACAACTAATGCCTCCTTGGGTAACACAAAAAATAGATTTATAGACACAACAAACAACAAATTTTACATCCCCCTAGTTAAACTATGTTTCTAGATCAATTAATGAAAACAACAAAAAGCTTTAAACAACTAAGTAAATAGATTATCCTGTAACAAAATGTTAGTTGTTTTATCCTCTATTCTTTGTCAATCATGAAATAGGCTGCATAAACATTAGAAAAAACCACAAAAACCCTTGCAAATAGATGATGTTAGGGGGTTAGAATTTGAAATCGACAAAAAAATGAAGCAAAAATGAAGCTAAAATAGTCATTTTACCTCCCAAAATGCTATGCTTAGGGCAGGTTCACCCCTCTATAGGGAATGGTCACCCCTTTGTAGGGAAAGGTCACCCCTTTGCAGAAAATAGTTAGCAGAAAACACAAAAAACACAGTTCTGGGTGGGCAAGTTTTCCCTTCTACAACAAACAGTGAGCAAACAAAGGTACAAAAAACCAAGTTTCTTGGGCAAGGTCACCCTTCTGCAGCAAAAAGTTAGCAAACAAAGTTATAGAAAAATCAATTCCTTGGGAAAGGTCACCTTTCTTCAACAAATAATTAGAAAACAACACAAAAAATAGTTCTGGGTGGGCAAGTTTTCCCTTTTGTAGTAAACAGTGAGCAAACAAAGTTACAGAAAACCAAGTTTCTTGGGCAAGGTCACCCTTCTACAACAAACAGTTAGCGAACAAAGTTACAGAAAACTCAGTTCCTTGGGTAAGGTCGCCCTTCTGCAACAAACAGTTAGAAAACAAAGTTACATAAAACTCAGTTCCTTGGGAAAGGTCGCCCTTCTACAATAAATAGTTAGAAAAAAAAGTTAAAGAAAACTTAGTTCCTTGCACAAGGTCACCCTTCTATAGCAAATAGTTAGAAAACAACACAAAAAACACAGTTCTGGGTGGGAAATTTTTCCCTTCTGTAGAAACAGTGAACAAAAAAAGTTACAAAAAACTAAGTTTTTTTGGCAAGGTCACCATTCTGCAGCAAACAATTAGTGAACAAAGTTGCAAAAAACTTAGTTCCTTGGGCAAAGTCGCCCTTCTGCAACAAGCAGTTAAAAAATAAATGAAGAAACACAATTCTATGGGCAATTTCGCCCTTCTATAAGGGAAAGTTCGCCCCACCTGGGCAGGTTTGCCCCTCTACAAGGGTATTTTCATCCTTCAAGGGAAAGTTCACCCCTCTACGACCTGAACTTGCAAAGAACATAAACAATGGAAAACGTGAAAAGATAGAACCTATTTTTGGGTCCCACTAGACATGCCAAAAATGTGAGCCTAGTGTTTTACCCTAACCTAAGTACGTAAAATAACAATGCAAAAAGGAAAACACAAGAATTACTTCAAATGATTAGCCTAAGGAATAAAACACAAAAGAAAGATGATAAAGAAAAACCTTGATTATACCTTTGTGTAACTTCTTGGTTGGCCCTTGATCTTGTTGAATTGTGTGCTCCTTGGATGGTTGTGTGATGAAGATAGGTTCAAGTTGAACAATGTGGATGCACTAGGATTTGAATGCTAATGCAAATGGACACTGCTTGGAATGGCTTGGCAAAGGGAGGATAATGCTTGCAAAATGACTTGACAATTTGATAGCATGAGAGTGCAAAATGACTAAGTGTTCTAAATGCATTAGAAGAGGGGGTATTTATAGAGGTAATTGAATTCTCTAGACAATTCAATGGTCAAGATTGAGCCACCATGGCCAAGATGAAGGGCTATGGTGAGTTGAGGACTCATAAGATCTCACATCTTGACATGTGGAAGGTGAACTGGCCAAGGATGTGATGAGGTGTAGGTGAGGTGGAAGGACATGTACCTTGAAAGTACATCAGGAGATGAGAATATTTCCTCAAAAAGGAACTTCTTGTCACCAAGTGAAAATGAAAGTGACACTTGAGGAATTTTAGAATTCCTTAAAAATCTCCATGGGGAAGAGGAAAGAAGTTGGAGAAATAAATATGAATTAAAAATTCACATGATTGGAAGAATCTAGTGGGTAATACAATGTTCCCAAAAGGGTAGGATTTTGACACGTGGGTGATGTGAGAGTTCAAAGGTTCTAGAAGACCATGGCACATGTGAGTGATGTGAAAACTCAAATTTTCTAGAACTTGCATGGGGATAAGGAGTTTTGAAACAATAAATGTGAATTAAAAATTCACATGGGGAAGAGAGGAATCTTGGATGAATAAAGGTGAATTAAAAAATTACATGGGAAAGAGGTTTAATGCCAAATATGGAATATGTAAGAGGTTGACCAAAAGGGTATGCTAAATGGGGCAGAATGATTAGATTATGGTTGTACAAATACATGATTAAGAAAATTAACAGGGGATTAGAAGCAAGTGGGAAAAGTGGGAGGATGTGACATGAATCCTTGATTAAGGGTGTGCAGATCTTAATCATGAATTAATTAAATTAATTCAGATTAGAAGAGGATTATGGAGGATGTGACAAGGAGAGAGAAAAAGTAAGAATTAAAAAATGATTTAAAAAGGCCAAATGATTAAATTAAAGAAATTGATGTGTTTATTTAATTTAGAGAGGAAAAAGGGGTAAGGTAAAGTATTTAATTATTCGATAAAATACTTTAGGAACCTTAGGTAGAAGATGAAATATTAATTAAATAAATTGTTTAATTAATATTGACAAAATAGATGAATAGAGTAAACAATTTTGACCATATGGAAGTGGTCAAATTTATGTCTACAACTTCTACAAGTGAAACTCTACCAGACTAATGTCCCTTCAACTGCAACAACTCTCTAGCAAGCATTCAATGTGTTAGGTCTCAAAAATGCAAGTTTGAACCATGAGAGGTTGCCAAGCTCTCACAACATTTTTGGCTAACATACAAGGCATTTAATGAATTTGGACCTTCTACTCTTTAGGTTCTACCAGACCTAGGTAGGTAAACCTATGTGAATAAGAGTAGATTTAAATTGTGTATTCCTTCCCTAAGCAATCTATCCACAATGGAAATTGGAAGTGGAACGATGAAATCCCAATTTGGTATAGATTGTATAAGTAATTTTAGAGTAAATATCTATATGTTCAGTTAACAAATGTAAAAAATAAAATGAATAAAACTAAGTGATGGAATATATGAGACTAGTGCCTTGTTGGGTATATGGAGTCAAATGAAAGTGTGAGATAAGTGACTTCTATCTGGCATAAATTCTAGTTGTTTGGCATATAAATATTTGTTTACAACTTGTATAAACATACAAAAAATATAATTATCAAGCTCTTCTTAATGATCCAAATGATACTTCTAAATTACTGTGATTGACTTGAAGGATTTAATCTTTACTTGAAAGAACCAACCAATCATACCACACAAATGCAGTAAATATGCATTGATAAACTGAGTATATGCTTGATATATCAATTTAAATAACAAAGAACTATCAACCTTGGAGACAACATAGTAATATTTTCAATTAATCTAACAAACAATTGACACCAAAAATATGCCACAAAATAAGATAACTTCCATCAATTCCTCCAAAGTTTTATACATGCATCATAGTCTCTTGAAATGTAAACATTATTGAAAATTTTCTACTATATATTTCTCCTATTCACCTATATCTATTTTTTCACTATGAAATAGATATATATACATCAAAATTGTGAAGGGACATGTCCCTTTAGAAATGTCTTTTGCTAACAACAATAATTAAAACAAAAAATTAGGCTCTATTTAGCCACAAATTAACTTTTGACACATGGTCCAAGTAATCTTGTCACTCATGAGTGTCGACATCTCCTAGCGCATTCCAGATTAATATCTCCATTTTCACCATCTTCTCATTCAATTCGCAGGCCTCGTCAATTGTTGAGTCTTTTCCTATAGTCATTTCTAGAATCTCTCCTAGCACTGACTCACATTCTTCAACCCATTTGGCCTTTTCTTTCATTTCTCCTCCATCTTCGAATAATGCTGGTAGTCCCTTTTTCATGGCATCGATTAGTCCTTGTGCATCCCCTTGCAATTCCTCATGGAAGTCTCTGTGTTTTCTCATGATGTGGTTAGCAGTATCAATAGCCACATTATCAGGAACATCCCTCCTATTTATTTCTTAGTACTTTTCTTGGATTCTACTATCAATTCTCTTATGGTCTTGCTCTGCAATATAATTCTTTGAATGTGTTCCCCAAAGTTTGTTCAACCAAGTCATCAAGCTAGCTTTCCTTTTTTTGATCATTGCAACAAGTGTATCATATTTACCCTGAGAATATGCATTTGATCCCTCCCATTGGTCTTTTATTTGAGATCTCTCACCATGAATCGACTGCTTAGTGGATCCTAGTGTGATTCACATCATATCTTTAAAGCGATCATTTTATCTGAGTATTCTTTCATTATTCATCTTATACATTTCCTTCTTAATTAACATTTGGATTTGGGATTTATTCAACTTGGAAGCATTGATTCCAATTTCTGTTGTAGCCATGGGATTAACCTCCCCAAACTTTAATATCATAACATGCCCAAAAGCTTTTTTAGTATCAATAACAATAGATTTTTTGTGTGGTGGATGCAGGGCCCATATCATAAGTGATCCTTCATCTGGATTATATTTGCATCCTACATATACCTTTGTTACCCCTTTAGGGCTAAGCTTATCTGTGGTAGTATTATCTTTCAGGAAACTATCAAACACTAGAGCAGAATTCAGATCTAACCTTGGGAAAATCATGATAACACTCGCATCTTCCAACAGTTTTCTTCCCTTCTCAAGGGTTATGTCTTCCATTTCTCTTTCCACACTTGACTTTAAATTGTTCAATAATTATCCTTCATTACTCGGTGTTATATTTCAAACTGAATCCCTTATTGATTTTCCTTTTTGTTTGTATAATAAATCCTTAAATTCTAGAGACTTCACAAATTCATCATCAACCACAAATGATCTGTATCCCATTTTCCTTGTATTTGCATCTAAACTTTCTTCAACATCTAGTTCTCTAGGAGGACACTTGTAATCCTAAGTTCTTAGTTTGGAGATTTTGTCAGCTGGACTTTGAGGACTATCATCACCAAATGTCTCTTCTCCAAAAGATAACAATTCTACATCTTGCAGTTTGTTATTGTATTCATCAACTACCCTTTCTACTTCTTCCTCCAAATTTTTGATTAAATCATCATATTGATAGGGTATAACATCATACTCACCTAAATTCATTTTATTCCTAGAAGAATGAATGTACCCCTCTAGATCAAAACCCTTTCATGGTGGACCTCTCTTCATAGTATATTGCAACAATTTATGAAGAATCATATCATACCCTTCCTTTGACAACTCAGTGAAATCACCAAAGCCAAGTGTGTTGGGCTTAAATTATTATTTTCTAAAAGAACTTAGATTCATGACATTTGAATAATCCATCTTTGTAACAATGTCCAGGTAAGAAATTCTGTCAAGTGTCGTTTTACGCAAGATAAAAGGTGTATCTTTGAAACCATATACTATAATCATAGTTGCATTTTCTAAACAATACCAATCTCCCCAATTGTGGCTAATAGGCCCATTGAAGTCTCTAGGTTTGAGAAATCTTTTTATCTCATCAGATAATGAATACTCACACAGATGATTATAAAATCTATACAATGGTTTCACAAAGTACTCTTCAAAATGTACAAAACAAGAGTTGGAAAACATGCTATCCTAGGTAGCAGTCCATAGCTGAATTTGTAATAATCTACCTTCCTTGTCTAGCTATGAAACCATTAACTTTTTAGGCCACATCCCCAATTCTTGTCCATAGTACAGTATTATATGAATAAATACTAAATAATGCTTGAAATGTAAAACAAGAGATGCATTTTTTATTTCCATCAATCCTGAATCAATCCCTTTGAAGATATATGAGGCATAATCAAAAGGTCTAGAATTATGACATTGAACATCTATTCCAATCACCAATGGCACAATTGACTTGTACTGAGGGGCCTCCATCCCTAACACCTGGCATGCTGAAAAATATGTATATTTCAGGTAAGGCTCGAACAAGTCAACATGAAATGGTGGTCCATCACTGTCTTCTAGTGTAACTGAATTGTCATCCCTCTTAAGTATGTGCAATGGAAGCCTCCGACCCTTACATATCGTGTCCATTCTCTAGAACTCTCTCTCTAACTCTTTATGCACATTTTTTTCATTACATGCCCCTTCTAGGTTAAAAATATGACATATTGCAGCCTCTGATATATGTATGAATGGCTTTCTTGATGGATCACAAATGGATTTGAGCTTTGGGTTTTAGTGGGAAGCTAACAGTTTCACCAATTCTACATCCATAAACACATTTGGGAAAACTAATTTTCCTAGGTTAAAATTCCAAGGATTACATACTGGCTCAAACTTATTCCTTTGATGGTAGTGAAAAATGAATAGCTGATATCCCCTTATTGACATCCATATATCGCCTATGTGCTTACACTTATCCTTCAATTTCTCTATCTCTGCCCTAAGCTGTGCAGAGCTCCTAGATTTAGGTCCTGATCCGAGTAGTTGATCAATAAGGTTTTGATTTAGTTTCCTCTTAGCTACCTCTAGCTCATTCTTAGTTTCAAATTTTTTCTTTTTTCCTTTAGGGTGCCTACTTTCACCCTGTCTCGTACCCTTTAATTTTCCTAAGCTCATACTTTCCATTTTATTTTCTTAAAATTACAAAATTTAGAATGTAATTGTAGAGAACTCACAAGTTTTGTTTGAAGATATTCAGCTACAAAATCCTCTGGCCCTTTGTTCGCTCTCCTATCTCTGCTACAACTAATTCTAAAAAATATCCTTCAATTATTTTTCTTAAACTCAAGGAATTATCTATGTATTGTGTATTCAGACTGCCATTAATGTTCCAACTTTGAACACAAGCGTAGGAATTTTTTTGAAATTCCCATTGTCACATCAAATGATTATATCATAAAGACAATTTGAAACTATGGGTGATCCTTTCATTTGAGTCAGGCCAATGTTCATTGAACACACTGTATGTCAAGGAGACGATGCACCATTCCTATCAATATCAAATGGTTAATCCTTCAAATTCTTATCATTTTCACCAAGTGTCACTCCAATGAACCTTTTGATTGGTTTGTTTCTTTATCAGAAAGAGAACAAGTGTCACTGAGATATTTACAAGTTTCCCTGATGTTATAAGTCTCCTCAATGAACATTTTTCTCATTTTGAGTAAGTCAACAAGACTCTTGCCGATGTAACTTCCATCAGTGTGACATAGAGAGTCAAGAACACATTTCACACTTACTCCAATAGTATTTTTTTGTTGATATACTTGTTGGATCTAAGTTGTGATCATATATTTTTTCCTTGATGTCAAAATCCCTTTCAGTTGGTTCTCTTTGATGATCAGTCTCAGTTTGGATCTTTATGATTTATTATGGCACTTCTTTGATGTCTCTTGGCTATTACAGATAGTTTGTTATTATGGTTCAATTTCATGGTGATGAGTTTTTTGGTTCAAGTTATTAATGCTACATCTTTGACTAACAGAGTTTGAAAGATGGTTTCTTTGTCAAAATGGTTCTCCTTACATATCATAGGCTTTGGTTGTTTCTCTTTCAAGCCTACTCATATCGGAGTGAAAATGGCAAGGTCTTCCCCATCCACTTTGAAATGTCTGAGTTGCCTATTCAGCAAGACATTTCAGATGTCATGGCAATTGAATTTAATGTACAGGCTACTTTCAGCGTAACATTAGCGTTGTCTTGGCAACTGGCTCAAGAAAGGTTATTTTAGCAAGACTTGTCTTTGGTTTCGGTGAGAGAAAAGTGTTCTCTATCAGCATATGTTATTCCATTGGTACATGGTCTCAGCGATATTGGTATGTCACACCGATCAGAGATTAAAATGGATGCATATCGGCAAGAGTCAGGGTGTTCAGAATAGGTCTCGGCGAAGTGGTTTTGTCTTGCCGACATCACATATGGGATTCACTTCGGCCAGACTTGGAGTATTCAGTTTAGCATCCCAGCAAAAAGGTAATGTCTCCCCGACAAGTGCATGTGGAAGTCTATCGGCGTGAGTTGTGGCTATCGATATAATGTCTTAGTGAATCAGAGTGGATAAAGCATTTTGGTATGACTCATGTGCATCGAAGAATGGTCTTGGTGAATTTGATTTGTTACACCGACCGATGCACTGAATGTCTTATTAGCATAAGGTTACTGCTTTGGTGAAATGTTATATTGAATGTGCATTGTCTTGCCAACCACTGATGAAGAAATACATTTCGATAAGACTCATATGTTTCGATATAATGTCATAGCGAACCTGTCAAGTCTTGGCAACTAAGTCTAATGAGGGGCTTTCGGTGAAAGGTTTGTCTTGTCTCAGTGACACACAAGTGGATGAAGACTTTCAAAAAGACACGGTGTGCTCTACAAGAGGTCTCCCCGACTTTTATATGTCTCACCGATGGAATTCAAAAGGAATTTATCAGTGTGAGATTTGTTTTCTCTTGGCGACCTGAGGTGAATTCGGGGTGTTTCGGTATAACAAAGATATCTATATGAGGTCTCCCCGAAAGCGTTATGTCATGGCGATGGGAATGAAAACATGAGCTTTTGATAAGACACAAGATGCTCTATGAGATGTCACCCCGACTACACATTGTCTTGGCGAAGGTAGATGAAGGACACATCTCGGTGTAGGTGTGCTCTTGTTTTGGCGACTTGGAAATGATAAAGTCTTTTGGTATGATTCAAGATTTCTAAGAGAGGTCTCCCCGATGATGGTAAGCTATAGCGACAAATACAAGTTAGAAGGCTCATTAGCAAAAAAAACAATATGTTATGGCGATAATGTGTATCAAGTGACCTTCGATGAAACATATTGTTGGCGATATGACTTCTCCCTGACTCTGTTGTGTCATAGCGACAAATAGAAGGATGTATCGGTGAGAGAACCATTATGTTACAGTGACTTATAAGGGATAAAGTCTTTCGGTGAAACACAGTGAAATCTACAAAGCATCTCCTCGATAGCAGGATGTCACAGTGACAGCGAATGAATAATACTCTAAGGAAGCCTATCGATGAGACATGATGTATTCGTTATATGTTCTTCCCGAATATGATGGCTCTTGGTGAAAGCGATATCTAAAGGGATTGTCTGGCGATTTAATTGCCTTTGGAAGAACTATATTGTTGTCTCAGCGAATAGTTACAAAGACTCAAAACTCTGTGGTCATCATCATGGATTGGCATCAAATCTCAGAATGGTTACATAACAGGATATTCATCGAGTTTCTTTTTGAGCTGTTGCATTTTTGATTTAATGGATTTTTCTAAATATAGTTGCATACAGACTTCTTTGGTTGGTATCGAATCTCTAGCAAGGTATTCTCTGAGATTTTAGAGGTTATGATTTTCTGTTGTAGGCAGACATGGTTTTGATGAAAATCTTTTAGTTACAATTGTAAATCTCCTGACTCAATGCAGAAATTAAAGCTTTCTAGAAATGCATTACTCTGATTTTTACCATCATCTACAAATCATCATTATCTAGCTTTAGATTCTAAAAATAGCAAGAGAGTTTCAGAATCTTGTGAAAAATGATTGTTGAAGATTTCTTCGTAACATACATACTTGGAATGTATATAAAAACTAATGTTGAAAATAGTGAAGATGATGCTGGCCTGTAATTCTGAGAGATAGTTATTATGGCCGTAATCAAGAGAGGGAACTGGATGTAATACTGGGACATTGCTCCTAGAGTATTAGAAGCAGAGTGTTATGAACTTAACTATAAACAGAGAGATCCTCTAATATATTTTTATTGTAATTCTGTAATCTGAGTAAGGGGTTGGTGCTCCTTGAGATTGCTGTCTCTAAATGAGGGGTTGGTGCTCCTTGAGTTGGTGCTAGGAAATTTAGCCTATAAGGCATTGTTAAAAGTGGTTTTGAAGATTAAGCCAGTAAGGCAGTTTAGGAGTGGTTTTTCTACCCTAGGAGGGTTTTCCACTCGACAAATCTTTTGTATCTTGGTTCTTCTATGTGCTCTCTTCTTTTCTGTGTTGTTGTTTTAGTTCACTGTTGGGTTTATTACTTTTCTCAATTCTGTTTATGAATGATTACATTCAACTCATGAATGCATTAATCAGAATAATATTGAGATCAAATCTGAGCTATGTTTTTGAATATGTGAAAATTGGTCAAATCTGTTAAGACACTGATTCACCCCCCTTCTCAGTGTCATTTTAACTCCAACAATATTTCCTCATGCTTCATCGGTGAGATAGGATGGGTATTGATGGTATTTCATCAGTGAGATATATATGCTCGAGTTGACTTATAAATCTCACTTTGATATTGTTTTTCTTGTCGATAAATTTTTTCATCGGTGAGACCACAAGTTGTATCTTCCCAATATGTATCCTCCTCATTATTTTGATAAGTGTGAAAATCTTGAATTCTGGTTGATATTCCCAAAACACCTGCATTGGAGTGTCATAACTTATGGATCAGAGAGACCTACACCTACTCACATCGATATGGATTTTTTATTCAAATACTTTTTCTTAGAGTGATTTTAAGGTATAAAAAGCTCAAAATTGATGTGATCACTAGTAATTATGATATGCAGAGAAGATTATATCAATTTTAAACTCAAGATATGGCTCTCCTTGGGAAATTTATAAGTGCAAATTACTATAAATTTTGAAAATTTTATAGTTCCAACAGTGGCTTCATTTGGGGATGAATGATTGTGAGATCATTACAAGAATTTAGGTCTCTGAAAGAGCAGGCCAAAAATTTAGGGGCTATGAAAATGAATTTTTGGTGAGGATGGAATGAACATAGATATGGAGGTGGAAAATGATAGAAATGGAAATGTTCCTACACTACTGTGCATGGACATAAATTTTTTTTTTAAAGAAAGGAATTCTAGGATTGTCCATGTATTGGAAATTCCTATTCCTTTTGATTTCCTAAAATATTGTGCATGGAGAGAAAATATTTTAAGATTTTTTTCAAGAGTTTTCCATGCACTAGCAACCCTTAGTCCTCTATTTTTTTTAAGAGAAGAAATGCTTTAGGAACTGCCCGTGTACAGGGAACTGTTGCTCCTCACCATACATGTTCTACAAGTAATATGAATCTTCTCCTCCCTTTCTAGTGATAATGAAAGGCCCTAACCACAAGGCTTCAAACTTTCCATGCTTACCCTTTTCCTAACATCTAGCATTCCACATTAGTACCAATTCATTCTCCTCAAATTTTCTATCTTTAGCTTTCCTATCAAATAGATATTTCATCTGTCACTACAACTTCACATTTTGCTTTTGAGTTGTTCTCCTTATTTCATCAAGTTCTGCAAGCTACTCCATTCTTTCCTTCATTGGCTCTAGAATATCTATATCTTCTTGAAGAATAAAATTGTAAATTGGTAACAAGTTTTGTAATGGCATCCTAGCTTGTGTTCTATATACTAGTTCAAATGGTGACATTCCAATCACCTTCTTCATAGTGATCTTGTTTTCCCACACCACCATTCTTAGCTTTGAGTCCCATGCCTTCTTGTTCTCATCTAACATCCTTCTTATGATCTTTAAAAGACTTTTATTACTGGACTCTCTTGACCATTTTCTTGTGGGTGGTAAGGGGCTGCATAAGAGATAGTAATGCCATATGTACTACAAAAATCTTTAAATTCATTAGACCTAAAATGTGCATCCCATTGTATGTGATTAATCTCACTAGAGTACCAAATTTGGTTATGATATTCTCCATTAGGAAATTTATTACCACCTTACTTGTTGCTTTCTTTGTTGGGATGGCCTCTACCCATTTAGTGAAGTAGTCATTTTCCACCAATATCCACTTATGTCCCCCACTTGACTTCTCCTATATTTCTCCAATAAAATCATTTCCTCATTGATGGAAAGGGGCTTCTACTTGTAAAGGTATGAGTGGAAGGGCTCCTTGATATTTTATCTTTCTTGAGAACTTCTGGCAAGCTTCACACCTTCCTACATATGAAAAGGAGTCATTAAATATCTTAGGCCAATAATAGCCTACTTTGAGAATCTTGTGTGTAGTTGTTTTGGCAGAGTAGTGATCTTCGCACACTCCTTCATGCATCTCCCTCAAGACATGTCTAGCCTATGATTCATCTAGACACAATAATAACATTCCATCCCTATTTTTCCAAAACAAAAATCACCCTATATGAACACATACTTAGATGCTTGCAGCTTCAAAGTTCTCCTTTTGTTATCGTTTAATCCTTCAGGGAACTTCATGTGTTTGAGATAATATATTTGTATACCAAGAACTATGTTCAATGCTTGCAACTGCACTTTCTTCACTTTCTACATTTCAGATTTGATTTGCTTCAATTTTTGTCTCTGCCATCAATTTGGCCAAACCTTGTCCCCTCACTAACTTGGAAATTTGAATCTCCATATCAAATTCTTGAATTTTATTAATACATCTACATCTCTTCCCTGTTACGTCTGTCTATACCAAAATATCCTTCAGAGCTGCATGTGGGACATAGGCAATTACTCCAACAAGATATGGTCTGAAAGCCTTCGTTGCTTTGACCAATGCAAAAGCTTGCTTTTCCATAATGTCATACTTCAACTCTGACCCCTATAGCAACTTGTTGAACAAGGATATGGCTTGCTCATGACCCTCATCATTCTTTTGTAACATGATATCTACTATAGTATGGAATGAGGCAAATGAAAATATTTGAAAAGGTTTAGAGAAATCAGGAGACTTTAGGATAGGGGCTTCTTCGATGGCTTTATTAATAGATATAAAAGCTTCTAAGGCCTCCACAATCTAGTCCATCTTTTCTCCCTTTTTCAACTTTTTGGATATTGGTTTAAAAACCTCAGTAAAGTTGGACATGAATCTCCTAACAAAGTTATTCTTCCCAAAAAATGATTGAATGGCCTTGATAGTCTTGGGAATGGGAATTTTATCTATGGCTTCTACCCTTTTAGGCTCTCTTTTAATTCCTTCTTTTGACACAATATTCCCTAAAAGTTTACCCTCTATAACAACAAAGTGACATTTTTTAGGATTTAAACTAATACCATTTTCAGAAGCCTTGATGAATATTTTCTCCAAGTGTTCCACATGCTCTTCACCCCTTTTTGAATAAGTAGTAAGGTCATCTTGATATACTACCATTATAGCATTGATTAAATCTGCAAATGCCACGTCCATGGCTATTTGGAAGGTTTCCCTTGCATTTGTGAGACTGAATGGAATTCTCACATAAACATATGTCCCCCATGGGGTGGTAAAAGTTGTCTTGTACTACTCAGATTCCTTAACTTTGAATTGATTGTTGCCAGAAAATCCATCCATCATTGACAATAACTCACATCCTATCACTTTATGTAATATAGCTTCCATATGAGGGAGAGGGTAATTATCTTTTAGGGAAGCAACATTTAAATTCCTAAAGTCCACACATAGTCTAATATCTCCATTTTTCTTTCTTATTAGAATCAAGTTTGAGACCCATGTTGAATGTTTAATGAACTTGATAATGCCCCCATCTTTGAGTTTTTCCAGTTCCTCTTGCATTTTTGGTTCCAGAGTTGGGTTGATGGGCCTCTGCTTTTGTCTGAATTGTTTTACGTTTGGTTTCAGTGGGATCTCATGTTGAAATAAATCCTCCCTATACACCTTGAGATCCTCATAGGACCATGCAAACACATGCTTGTATTTTCTCAACAATGCAATCAACATTCTCTTGGTTGTTGGACTTATTTTATTTCCAATATATACCTTTTTTGGTGCTAACTCAGTCCCCAGATTGATTTCTTTAATATCCTTCCTTTTGACTGGTGTTTGCTTCATGAGGGATCAATCATTTCCATCATATACTCTTTCCAATTCCATAAGCCCTTTGGGAAGCTTGTTATTTTTAAGCTGCAAGACCTCTTTCCCAAATACATTTTATTTTCCATCTACTTCCTCCAGAAAAGCATTGAAGTCAATCTCTTGAGCCTCATACTTATCTATGTAATGAAGAAACTTTAGGAGGCCGATATCATCATTGAAAACTTTCCAGTTGTATATATTTTCAAGGATAGTAGTTCTTGTTTTAAATTCAACTTGAGATACTCCAACCAGTGTAATATAATCTCTTCTCAGGGTTACATTAGCTAAAAAATCTTCCATTATATTTTTTGACCTGTCTATCCACTCAATGGAGAAAGCATCAAATAATTCAATTTTATCCCATAAAATATTCCTATATTGCTTCAATATTTTGTGTTTTGCAGCATATTTTGACTTGACTTGTGAAACAACTAGCTCATAATATCCTAGAAAGTTTAGCAATTTGATCTTTTGTTTAATAGCCATATTTAAACCAATTAGCAAGGCTTCATACTCTGCTATATTGTTTGTACATTCAAATGCCAAAAAAAATGAATATTTGAATGTAGTCCCTTCAGGTGAAATAAAGACTATCCCTGCTCCATTTCCCTCTTGGCTACATGATCCATCAAAATACATCTTCCACACACCATCATGATTCTTGGAAACATGTTTATCAATTGGATTAGTATTGACTAGTTCAGGCTGAGAAGGCTCTATTCTGAAGCTCCCTAGATCCACATCACAAAAGTAGTTTAACTGATCTTGAGGAAAAAAATCTACTATCTGGTTCATCCTTGGTTCTCTATATAATTTGACCTCTTCACCGTTTATTGGTATTGTTGCATAAGATAGTTTGAATTGCACATTCCCTCCAACTTTTTTCATCCACTACCTTGACAAAAGCATCCCAAAATGGGGAGGAGTATCAATCATAATTATGTCTATATTATAGGTTTCTTTTGGATAAGTAGCCAATTTCACTTCAAGATCTTTCACTACTCCTACCACTGGGACATGCCTGTTGTCCATAACATAACATTTTCCAACATTGGTATCCACCCACATGCCAAGTTGTTTCATAACACCTACTAACACGATATTGATTGCAACACTAGAATCTATCATATAGTTCCTCACTAATTTGTTATTTATAAGCAATGTAGTAAAAAATGGGTCAATTTGTGGGGGATTCATCAGTGTATCCCCTAGTCATACCTGAGGACTATTCACCCTTTCTTGCTTATTTATGACCTTATTAGTCCCTTTATTTTTAGCACTTGTATTTTTATCATTCCCACTAGATATCAATTGAATGGCACTGTCCCTATATTCTTTAATTTTCATCATTTCAAGTAATGGGACAAACATTTTTACCTGGGATAAAGCTTGTGTAAATTCAAAGGAGGTACCTTCTGACTTGATCACCTTCTTTTGCTCCAATCTCTCTCCTTTGTTTTCCTCTTTTCCTCTTTTATCTACATCATCAGGATTTTGTTTATTTTTATGCAACTCTTTGCTTTCTTCCTTCTGAACATTCTTCTGCATATTTTTGTGAAGCTTCTTACTTTTTGTTTTCTTTAGTGCTCCCTGTGTTTTTTCCTTCACAAATATTCCTCTTGGAAAACCCTCATTTTCATTTATTGTTCTATTTCTCAACCAATATTTTATTTTGCCTTGTTCTACTGCAGTGATAGTTAACTTCTTAATTCCTCCTCATTTGGTCTCCTTATATTGCATTTTCCTAACTGATATGGTGTACTAGGAGAACATTGTTCATCATTGCTTTCTTCATGATTAGAAAAGACTTGTTGTTCTACCATATGGACATTACATCTTTGGTTATCAACATGATATTCATAACCTTCTTATTTTGAAGATGAATATCTCTCCTCAACGGGATGGAGGGTGTTAGAAGTTACATAAATTGTATGTTCTCTTTCTTCATTTTTTCTAGTCCTTCTACTTCTTCCATCTTCTGAGCTACAATATAGTGATTAGGGGAATGTGGCAAGTCACATACATGAAACCAGGGCTATTGTTTACCATGTATGATCCTCTCTTCTTCAATGGATCAGGGGTCTCTTTGCATCTAGGTCTATCCATTACAGGCTTCCCATCCTTCTAATTTGTATTGTAAGGCATATCATGTAACCTTGACCTTTCATTTCTGTATGTATTTTCTTTCATATGCCGAGGACTATTGATTTGTTGGGGGATCCTAGGATTTTCTCTCTTACTGACCATCCTAGCAGCCTTCCTATTATTTTCAATGGTCAGTGCTATTTTCTATGCTTCTTCCATATTCCTAGGGAACCTATTCCTTAATTCATATCCTATCTTTGGATCAAATTATTTTAAATAGATACTTAATGTTGTAGGGTTTGCCAATTTGGATCCAAGAGGTATCTTGTTATGTAAGTTGGAGAATCTTTGGTTGAAGTCATAGATTGACTCGTTTTGATATTTTTGGATACTATCTAATTCATGTAAGGAAAACTTGGGTGCGCATTGATTCCCATATTGCTCAAGGAATTGATCATAAAACTCCTAAATAGAATCAATTGAAGTTGTGGGTAAACTATTAAACCAATCTCTAGTTTCTTTAGTTAATGACATCATAACTAGCCTCATTTGCACATCTTCATATTGCATATCCAGATCTTGAATAAAAGCATTAAAAATCCTTAAGTATTCCTCATAAGTGATTGCACTACTTCCTATAAATTTTGGGACAAGGCCTCTCCAACTACCATCCATAGGGTAAGGATATAATTGAAATCCTGCTAAGTCAAATTGTCTGATCATGGTCATGTATTGCTAAGTGGGTGGGTTGTGCGGATGCTGGTATTGGTATAATGGATTGTTGTATTGTGCATGAGGTGGTGGCATATATTGTTGGCCATGAGTTGGTTGAGCATTCAGATGATGTGATGCATTTGGTGGAGCATTTGGTTGTTTGTATTGATTCCCCATCTGATATTGTTGTGCCTTTGGTGGATTTGAGGGTCTTGCATTGTTATTTCCTTTCCTGTGAGGTGGTACATATTTAAAGAAGTTAGCCATATGAGCATTAATTTGAGTTTTCTGCAACTTTAAATTTTGGAGCTCCTTTATTGTTTGGAGCCTCATCTATTCATGCTCTACTTTTTCTCTATCTAATTCCTACCTTTCATATTCCAAGTGTGCATCTAGTTCCTCTTGAGTCATGAATTCATAATTTTCTTTAGGGGTTACATTATTAATAGGCTCATTTTGATTCCCTTTTGTTCTATGCTCATACTCCTACTGATCCCTAACTGTTCTAGCCTCAAGTTCAACATTGAATTCTTCTTGTTTCTAAGGATCTCAATTATAAAAAGGATTCCTTTTTTATTTAGGAGTACAGGGTTCTCCACTTGAACTATTCTCATTTGTTAATGTATTGCATCGATTATATGTCTCAAGATGTGGTTTTGATATCTAATCCTTATTCATCATGCACATTTCATGAGACACATTCTTACCCTTATCATTCTTATTCATCCATTTGTTTTTGTCACTGGTACCTCCTTTATCAGATTTTCCACTCACTTATGTGGAAGTGAGAAAACTATATAATTTTTGTTCCCAACAGATTCTTACGTAGGTTATTGACTCTATGATAAAGTCTTAGACTCTAATTTAATCCCCAGTAGAGTTGCCAAACTGTTAGGTCTCAAAAATGTAGGTTTGAACCACAAGAGGTTGCCAATCTCTCACATCATTTTTGGCTAACGTACAAGGCCAAATGATGAATTTGGACCTTCTACTCTTTAGGTTTTTCCAGACCTAGGTGGCTAAACCTATGTGAATAAGAGCATATTTAAACTGTGTATTCCTTCCCTAAGCAATCTATCCACAATGGGAATTTGAAGTGGAAAGATGAAATCCTAATTTTGTATAGATTGTATAAGTAATGTTAGAGTAAAGATCTATATGTTCAGTTAACAGATGTAAAAAATAAAATGAATAAAAGTAAGTGATGGAATGTATGAGACTAGTGCCTTGTTGGGTATATGGAGTCAAATGAAAGTGTGAGATAAGTGACTTCTATCTGGCATAAATTATAATTGTTTCGCATATAAATATTTGTTTACAACTTGTATAAACATGCAAGAAATGTAATTACCAAGCTCTTCTTAATGATCCAAATGATACTTCTAAATTACTGTGATTGACTTGAAGGATTTAATCTTTACTTGAAAGAACCAACCAATCATACCACACAAATGCAGTAAATATGCATTGATAAATTGAGTATATGCTTGATTTATCAATTTAAGTAACAAAGATCTATCAACTTTGGAGACAACTTAGTAATATTTTCAATTAGTCCAACAAACAATTGACAATAGAAATACGCCACAAAATAAGATAACTTCCATTGATTCCTCCAAATTTTTATACATGCATCATAGTCTCTTGAAATGTAAACATTATTGAATATTTTCTACTATATATTTCTCTTATTCGCCTATATCTGTTTTGTTACAATGAAATAGATATATATACATCAAAATTGTGAAGGGACACATCCCTTCATAAATGTCTTTTTGCTAACAACAATAATTAAAACAAAAAATTAGGCTCTATTTAGCCACAAATGAAATTTTGACACATGGTCCAAGTAATCTTATCACTCATTAGTGTTGGCATCTCCTAGCGCATTTTAGATTGATATCTCCATTTTAACCATCTTCTTGTTCAGTTTGTAGGCCTCGTCTAATGTTGAGTCTTTTCCTATAGCCGTTTCTAGAATCTCTCATAGCACTGACTCACATTCTTCAACCCATTTGGCCTTTTCTTTCATTTATCCTGCATCTTCAAATACTGTTGGTAGTCTCTTTTTCACGGTATTGATTAGTCCTTGTGCATCCCCTTGCAATGTAAACATTATTGAAAATTTTTTACTATATATTTCTCCTATTCACCTATATCTATTTTGTCACTAAGAAAATAATATATAGACATCAAAATTGTGAAGGGACATGTCTCTTCAGAAATGCCTTTTGCTAACAGCAATAATTAAAATAGAAAATTAGGCTCTATTTAGCGACAAATGAACTTTTGACACATGGTCCAAGTAATCTTATCACTCATGAGTGTCAACATCTCCTAGTGCATTCTGAACTGATATCTCCATTTTCACATCTTCTCGTTCAGTTTGTAGGCCTCGTCCAATGTTGAGTGTTATCTTGTAGCCATTTATGGAATCTCTCATAGCACTGACTCACATTCTTCAACCCATTTGGCCTTTTCTTTCATTTATCCTCCATCTTCAAATAATTCTAGTAGTCTCTTTTTCTGAGGTATCGATTAGTCCTTGTGCATCCCCTTGCAATTCCTCATGAAAGTCTCTATGTTTTCTCATTATATGGTTAGTAGTATCAATAACCACATTAACAAGAAGATCCCTCCTATTTATTTCTTGGTAATTTTCTTGGATTCTACTATCAATTCTCTTATGCTCTTGCTTTGCAATATAATTCTTTGAATGTGTTCCCCAAACTTTTTTCAATCAAGTCATCAAGCTAGCTTTCCCTTTTTTGATCATTGCAGCAAGTGTATCATATTTACCTTGAGAATATGCATTTTATTCCTCCCATTGGTGTTTTATTTGAGAGCTCTCACCATGAGTTAGCTGCTTAGTGGATCCTAGTGTGATTCCCATCATATCTTTAAAGTGATCATTTTCTCTGAGTATTCTTTCATTATTCATCTTATACATTTCCTTATCCTTAATTAACATTTGGATTTTGGCTTTATTCAACTTGGTAACATTGATGCCAATTTATGCTATAGCAATGGGATCAACTTCTCCAACCTTTAATGTCATAACATGCCCAAAAGATTTTCTAATATCAATAACAATAGATTTTTTTTGTGTGGTGAATACAATTCCCATATCATAAGTGATCCTTCACATGGATTATATTTGGATCCTATATATACCTTTGTTACCCCTTCAGGGCTAAGCTTATTTGTGGCATTATTATTTTTTTAGGAAACTATCAAACACCAAAGCATAATTTAGATCTAACCCTGGAAAAATCATGATAACACCTACATCTTCCAGTAGTTTTCTTCCCTTCTCAGGGGTCATGTCTTCCATTTCTCTCCACACTTGACTTTAAATTGTTCAATAATTTTCCTTCATTACTCCATGTTATATTTCCAACTGACTCCCTTATTGATTTTCCTTTTTTTTTGTATAAGAAAGCCTTGAATTCTAGAGACTTCACAAATTAGTAATCAGCCACAAATGATCTGTATTCCATTTGGCTTGTATCTACATCTGAACTTTCTTTGACATCTAGTTCTCTAGGAGGACACATGTAATCCTGAGTTCTTAGTTTGGAGATTTTTTCAGTTGGGCTTTGAGGCTTATCATCACCAGATGTCTCTTCTCCAGAAGATAAAAATTCCGCATCTTGTAGTCCCCTTTTGTATTCATCAACTACCCTTTTTGCTTCTTCCTCCTCCAAATTTCTGATTAAATCATCATATTGATAGGGTATATGATCATACTCACCTAAATTCATTTTATTCCTAGTATAATGAATGTACGCCTCTAGATCAAAACCCTTTCATGGTGGACCTCTCTTCATATTATATTACAATAATTTATCAAGAATCATATCATACCCATCCTTTGACAACACAGTAAAATCACCAAACCATAGTGTGCTAGGATTAAATGCTTGTTTTCCAAAAGAACTTAGATTCATGACATTTGAATAATCCATCTACTGAAGAATCTCTAGGTAAGCAATTCTATTAGGCACCGTTTTGGGTAGGATAAAAGGTGTATCTTTGAAACCATATACTCTAATCATAGTTGCATCTTCTAAACAATACCAATCTCCCCAATTGTGGCTAATTGGGTCATTGAAGTATTTGGTTCTGAGAAATATTTTTATCTCTTCAAATAATGAATACTCACAAGGATGATTATAGAATCTATACAATGGTTTCACAAAGTACTCTTCAAAATGTACAAAACAAGAGCTAGAAAACCTACTATCCTAGATGGCAGTCCATAGTTGAATTGGTAATAATCTACCTTCCTTGTCCAACTGTGAAACCCTTAACTTTTCAAGCCACATTCCCTATTCTTGGCCATAGTACAATATTATATGCACAAAGACTAAATAATACTTGAAATATAAATTAGGAGATCCATTTTTTATTGCCATCAATCTTGAATCAAGACCTTTGAAGATATATGAGGTATAATAAAAAGGTCTAGAATTATGACACTGAACATTCGTTGTAATCACCATTGGCACAATTGACATGTACTCAAGGGGCTCCATCCCTAACACCTGGCATGCTGAAAAATATGTATATTTCAAGTAAGGCTCAAACAAGTCAACATGAAATGGGGGTCCATTACTATCTTCCAGTGGAACTAAATTTCCATCCCTCTTAAGTCTTTGCAATGGTAGCTTCCAACCCTTATATATGGTGTCCATTCTCTAGAAATCTCTCTCTAACTCTTCATGCACAATTTTTTTATTAGATGCCCTTCCAGGTTAAAAACTTCACATATTGTGGCATCTGATATATGTATGAAGGGATTTCCTAATGGATCACAAATGGCTTTGAGCTTTAGGTTTTAGTGGGAAGCTAACAATTTCATCAATTCTACATCCACAAACACATTTGGGTAGAATAATTTCCTAGGTTAAAATTCCAAGGATTACATACTGGCTCAAACCGATTCCTTCGATGGTAGTGAAAAATGAACAACTCATATCCCCTTATTGAGGTCCATATATCATCTATGTTCTTACACTTATCCTCCAATTTCTCTACCTTTGCCCTAAGCTACATAGAGCACCTAGCTTTGGGTCCTAAGTCAGGTAGCTAATCAACAAGGTCTTGATTTAGTTTCCTCTCAGCTACCTTTGGCTCATTCTCAATTTTAATTTTTTTCTTTTCTCCTTTAGGGTGACTACTTTCACGCTATCTCCTACCCTTTAATTTTCCTAAGCTCGTACTTTCCATTTTATTTTCTTAAAATTAAAGAACTAAAAATGTAATTGCAAAGAACTCACAAGTTTTGTTTGAAGATCTTTGGCTGCAAAATCTTCTAGCCCTTCATTCACTCTCCTATCTTTGCTACTACTAATTTTGCAAAATATCCTTCAATTCTTCTTTAACTTAGGGAATTATCTATGTATTGTGTATTCAGGCTGCTATTAATGTTCCAACTTTGAACACAAGCGTAGCAAATTTTTTGAAATTCCCTCTATCACATCAAATGATTATATTGGTAAGAAAATTTGGAACTCTAGGCTATCCTTTCATTTGAGTCAGGCCAACATTCATTGAACACACTGTATGTCAGGTAGAAGACATATCATTCCTACTGATATCAAATGGTTAATCCTTCAAATTCTTATAATTTTCACCAATTGTCACTTTGATGAACCTTTTGATTAGTTTGTATCTTTATTGGCAAGAGAACAAGTGTTGCTGAAATATTTAAAAGTTTCCCTGACATTATAAGTCTCCTCGATGAATATTTCTTTCCTTTTGAGTAAGTCAACAAGACTTTCACCGATGTAGCTTCTATTGGCATGACATAGAGAGTCGGGAAGACATTTCAAACTTAATCTGAAAACTAATGTGATCACTGGTAATTATGATATGTAGAGATTATATCAATTTTACACTCAAGATATGGTTGTCCTTGGGAGATTTATAAGTACAAATTACTATAAAAATTTGAAAATTTTAAAGTTCCAACACAATGGTGCATCTGTGTGTTCTAGAGAGGGCCAAGGCCCATGGGTAATGCTACCTCTCACTCTCTCTCTCTATTTATAGCTTCATTTACTACTTGTTGGTGTGGGTTCTTCTCCTAAATCGGGTTTTTCTTACACCACCCCCTTTGTCCAATTTAGTTACAGTCCCTTTCTATTTGGCTTTCTATGGAGATGGGAACACCAAAATGGGGGTTTGACTATGGTAGGCCCCTATACAACCCCAACATTTTCCCCTTGTTCTTCTGTGTAGGTTGAAAAGTGGAGCTTGTAGTGAAGACTCAAACATCCGGTAGACAATAAGCTATTGTGCATATTTTGCACACA
>VDFB02041422.1:0-49373 GCA_007258455.2 Sequoia sempervirens
ATCATATTCGTATGATCAAATACCCATTATAAAGTAATTAAATCCCTTATTTCATTTTGTTTAATAGAAGCCTATTATGTATTAAATATAAGTTATTACATTCCCTTAACTTGATCATACCCATTTTAGCCTCAAACTGAAGCTTACGGAGGAGGAAAGGTCAAACCATGTAGGAACAATCCCAACATCCAGGAGTTATCCCCCCCTAAACCCTCCCCCTACGGACTTGAGGTCACAGAGGCATCCTTCACCCAAGGACCGCCTACATTCTCGCTTCCAAACGGGTCAAAGTCACATGTAGTTCTCCTATAAGGTTTCTCAAATGACTCCTACACACAGATACCCCCATAATCCAAAGTTTCATTAATGTTTATCTTCCGTTATTAATGCTTAACATATGTTAGGAAAACATAACTAGGTATATGATTTAACAACCCATTCTGTAACACTTCCCTTTAGGGATAGCCAGGGCTTGAATTGAACTCAACCATTATTATTCATAAACCATCTTGAACTTCCTCAAGTTTGTCTTATCAAGATAGGGGTTAGGCTTATTACCCAACATGAACTACCTTGGTTCACATAAACCTATAGGAAGCAGTTCCATTTGAATTCTATATATTAGATTGAATGTTGTGGTTTTCATACTCAAGGAGGGGAGCGGAAAGGGAGGGGGCAATAGATATCTCTAAAGGACATGCAATAGTATTTATGAGCTTGTGTTGAGTTATAATCATTGCCTGAATCTTATTCAAGGGTGTTGGTAGCATTATATCCATTAGACCAATATCTGAAAACATAATCCCATTAATAGTATTACTAATAATGTTCTTGATCTTCTTAATTCCTTTACCTTATGATGCAATCCTATATTCTTATGATAGTCTAGTTAATAGACTAGATAGTTTATTCGTACTAGCCATTCAAACTAAACCTGACCTTAAGGGTCATTAGTAAGGTTTCAATAGGATTTATTTCATACTGGATCTTAACCACATTGTCAAATTAACGATAGTTGCCTTCCATTTGGTATGCAATTTATATTGTTATTCATTACAAGTATAATAATATTTTCAATATCAAGGTTCTTGTATCTAAGAGATTGATAGCCATCATGCCTGGTCTTATTAATCCTTTAACTTCACATCCATAGGAAATTACCAATAGCATCATTGTAATAATTAGATTATGTTTATTACTGTACGGTTCTAGCACCACTAAATGAAATCCTTGCCCCTTAAATTATTATGCAGTTATAGGCCACAACTTGACTTAATTATATCTTTTTCAGGCTCATATTATAAGATTATCCTACAACTAAATATTTGACTCAAACTCTTTTCCATCTTATTTCCCTTAAGATCCAACATAAAGCTATTCAAATAAATAACCCTTGGTTGTAGACTTGAATTCTTTCACCTACCAAATAATCCAACATTTATGATTATAATATCTTTCTTTCTTTCTTGTTTTTACAATCAAGGTTGTTCTAAATATGGTCTAGACCCATTCAAGATCAACTTTACCAAATAAATTTTCATTTAAATAACCACTTGAAAATAGTTGTTTTTGCACTTAGCGGGCCTAATAATACCAATATTATTGTTTGCCCATACTAAAATGAACTGATGATAAACTCTGTCATTAAAACCAGTTCTTTCAAGAATAGCACAATTACAGCTTCTTTCAGGAACAACATATTTACAACTTTTCCCATCATGGAATTTGATAAATAGATGTACAACTATGTATTGGCAACTTCCTTTACATCTGCCAATTACTTTTGCTTGAAAGTTTCTAAAGCCTTACTCTGCCCTATACTCTTCTTGCATTATTTCCTTCCCTTCCAAACAAAGCTTGATTGTTGCTCAGGCTTTTTCAATGAATCTATTTTCTCCCCTCTGCGTGCCCTTTCCCCACCTGATTCTTTTCCTCTCCTTCACGTTTTTGTCTCCCCCAAAAATGAAGTGTATGTGTAGTTTTTTTTGACGTTGTGGGTATAAAGGCTATCAAAAATGCCCGTTGTTTTTTTTCCACATGACCTACCATAACAAATAACAAATGGCTGAGGGAAGGAATGCCATTCTGAATAAATGCACACCATCCCTTCTACCATTCCCTACCCCATTCCTTATTAATTTCTGACAGCCTCTTTTCTTCCTTCACGTGGTGCCCTCACCTTTTTATTGCGATTGCCTCCTCACCTAATCTTTCTTCCACCATGGAGGTAGCTGATGGGGATGTGACAAAAATTTGTTTGGCCAACAACACAACACAAAAAAAGGCAATGAAAATACCTCAAAATCTCTGCAACTTTCAGCAAAACACATACCCAAAAAATCTGCATTCAAAATACTTCGAATATCTTCATTTTCTTTGAAACGCTTGCCTGAAAACTCCATGAATAACAATGGTGACTCTTGTGTGTAATCACCCCAATTAGCTAGGGATCGTCTTTTAAATCCGAAACTAGCAACCAAAAGAGGGTTTTTGTTCTCAATCGATTCTTGGAAGAACACACAAGTTCAATCCAGCAAGATCCTGTTATGTGTACTCTTTTGCATATGAGAAACGAGAGCCCCAAACCTCCTTTTATAACTTTTTGTTCTTTTTCGTTAAAGCATTTTTTGCTTTTTCGGCTTTTTAAAAAAACTTTTTGCTTTTTCATTGCTTTTTTTCAAAAGACACTTTTTTGCTTTTTCCAAAAAAACAGTTTTTTTTTCTTTTTTCAAATTAAATAATTCATTACCCACATAAATCACTTTAATAAAATATAATACAACAATTATTTTAACATTTAACATTATAAACTTAGTGTATATTTTAAATACTTTACCCAAGTTGCAGAAAGCACTTCCAAGGTTTTAGAATCCAATTTTGATCATGTCAAGATGAAACTGAGGCAATGGGATGAAGACTTGTGCCAACTTGGGAACTTTCTAAAAATAGACATGATCTCCAAGAAGTTTGGAGAACACACTAGGAGCTTGGAAACTCTTCAAAAAGCGTCTCTGCAATACAAATCACCAACTGAGCTCAGCACCAATAACAAATGCCAAATAAAAATGAACCTTGATTCTCCAAAAAGCATGAAGTTTTCTTCAGCACACCAATAGGCTTATGGGAAAACTCAAAAACTGACCAAAACTAAAAGCTCGTGGAACCATATTGCATAAAAATGGGGACATTGCAGTACTCCATCCCCAAAATTGCTTACCCTGAAGCAATTGCCAGTCTCAAACAACCAATCAGTCTTGAATAGTTAATGAGATTCCTAGATCCCAAACCAACCTAGGTCTATAGCTTCTTCTACTTGAAGCATTGTACAACTATGCACTTGCAAATGTAACCTCCTCTAGTTTCTCTATAAGAAGAGCAACGGAACTTTGCAAGATCTCAGTCAACTCCTTAGAAAATTGCTCTCCACTATCAAGATTCCATGGCACTATTGGGGAAATTTGAGAAAGTTAATGTTAACTTCCTCATTTTTAGCCCCATGCACTCCAGCATAATAGTTGTAAATATAAAGTAATCTGCTGTACCAACTACAAGTGCACACTGAAAACAAGAAATGGCAACTATTTGGTGCATGTACACCCATCCAAAATTGACCTTGGTTTAGCTGAATTAGTCATTCCCTTCATCTGAAACCATAAATTGACCTTGTCAAGAGGTTGAATGGTCCGAAAATGTGTAAACTTGCAGCTGTCCAAGTCTGAAATTAACAACTTACAGTCTGATTTTTTGAAAAAAACAGCACCCAGAAAGAACAACTCCTGCAACATTGAAAATCTTCAACCCACATGAAAAATCTGATCATTACCTCGGCTATAAACCCCTTTTTATGAGTCACCAGCTTAGTAGACCTCCAAATTTTGCTCAAAATCTCCCTCCAATCCACTGTAAAAACACAATTGGAGTCATAAAGTGGCTGTATGAAAGGGTGACAGCAACATTAATTTTTCCTTTTTGATCTATAATCCCCCATGGTATACTTCTCCCATCATCATTAGTATCCAATAATTCATGTAGATGATTCTGGGCATAGGAACGCTATCTCAAAATGGGTCTGCCATGTTGAGGTTGCACTATAATATGAACCTCGTCTAGATTGAATTTGGAGATGTTTGAAGTCTCAACATAAAGGCTCTCCACCCCATCATCCACTAAATCACCATAATACTCCTCTCCTTGTGATGAATCCACAAGGTCAACCCCCATGCCGAAATAGTCCAATCCTTCATGAATCACCATAGGAAGCAAACCATCGCAAGAGAAATGTTCTTCCCCAACACTTTTAGCATGCATCTCAAAAAGAGGGTTAGGATATGCTATCTCTATATCCATATCAAAAAGGGGATTATCAAAAATTTAGAAATTAATTTTACCTTCTTGCTTGGACTCTATTTGTTGCCCATGATGAGTTATCTTGTGCATTATCTTGCATGTGGCACTATGGGACCCCTCTTTGGACATTCCTCTTAGCATGATCTTCCTTCCATCCTCATGAAATTTTAGCTCCATGGATTTCAAATTCAAAGTGATCTCACTTAGTGAATGAAGCCTTTGCATACCAAGTACAACATCTGTGTTTTGGTAAATTTTTGTTATATTAAAAATGAAAGAGATGAAGTCTCTTTATAGAGATTTACAAAATGGAGTTTCTAAAAATAAAGAATATCGATGTTTCTAAAAAGACTAATAGAAACAATCTAATCTACTATATTACAATATTGACCATTAATTAAACTATCTAAATATTAATTTAATACCCTCCCTTAATGGTCAATTTATCAACTACACCAAGGTGACCCCTAAAATTGACAAACTTATCCGAGCTCAAGGACTTGGTGAGAATATCAACAGTTTGATCCTTAGCTGGAACATACTGCAATAACATTGATCCATCTTCAACAAGATGGCGCATGAAATGACAATGAAGTTCAACATGCTTGGTCCTTTCATGGAAGACTTGATTTTTGGCAAGTTTCAACACCCCTTGATTGTCACAATACAAGGGGGAAGGCCCTACTTGAGACATTCACATGTCAGAAAGCATCATTCGAAGCCAAACTACCCACAAGCTACTTTAACAGTTCCTCGATATTTAGCTTCAATCGAGGAAAGAGTCACTACCTGCTGCTTCTTGTTGGTTTCAAGTAACTGCACTTGTACCCAAACTGAAAACATACCCAGAAGTAGACTTCTTGTCATCAACAAAACTTGCCCAATCTGAGTCTATAAAGCCAATCAGCTTAGGATCTTTGCACCTGCCATACAGAATGCCAAAGTCAGAAGTGCCTTTCACATATCTCAGCACACGCTTCACTGCAACCCAATGTTCAGCTTTAGGGGCTGTCATGAAGCGAGAGATGTAGTTCGTAGCAAAACTGAGATCAGGTCTAGTAGCAGTGATATAAATGAGGCTGCTTACTAGTTGCCTGAATGCTGATTCATTTTGCATAGGTGAATCTGATTTTGCTGATTGTTTTAGCCCTTTCTCCATAGGTGTAGATGAAGGTTTGCAAGCATTCATCCTAAACTTATCAAGTAGACTACAAGCATACTTGGACTAAGAGATAAAAATGCTACCAACTGTCTGCCAAACCTCAACACCTAGACAATAATGAAGAAGACCCAAATCTGTCATGTCAAGTGATTGATTGAGATTATGTTTGATCTCCTTAATCAAATGTTTTGAGCTGCCAGTAATGATTAGGTCATCAACATAGACAACAAGCAAAAGAATATCATCACCAGACTGTTTGACATACAAATTAGAATCAGAAGAGCTCCTCTAAAAACCATGATCAATGAGGTACTTATCAATTTTCATGTACCATGCTTGTGGAGCCTGTTTAAGACCATAGAGTGCTTTCACTAGTCTGCATACCTGGTGTACCTTTCCAGGAACCTTGAAACCAGGAGGTTGTGTCATATAGACTTCTTCCTGTAGATCACCATTGAGGAATGCACTTTTGACATCCATTTGATGAACATTCTATCCAAACTGGGTTGCAATAGCGAGGACAAGCTGAATAGTACTCATTTTGGCTGTGGGAGAAAAAGTCTCCTCATAATCAATGCCCTCTGTTTGTGAGAACCAAGCCTTATACTTATCAAGAGTTCTGTTAACCTTGTACTTAACTTTATACAACCATTTGAAGCCAATGGGCTTCTTCCCAGGTGCAAGGTCAGAAAGGACCCAAGTGTTATTCTTCAAAAGACTATGATGTTTAGCTTCCATAGCCTGTTCCCACTCAAGAATGCCTTGAGCCTCTGAATATGTTTGAGGCTTAGAGATGCTGTGAAGGTTGGCCATAAGAGCAAAATTAACTATATTATGCTACTTGCTCTTATTCCGAGCAGATCTACCCTCAATCAATTCATCATCATGGAGATTGCTTATGGTTTTGACATACCATTTAGGCCGGAGAGTAGAAGTACCAATATCTGAAACAGGAAGAACAACATCACCAAGGGTGGCTGGAACAAAATCAGCTAGATTAGGATCCAAATTGTCCTGAGGAGGGGGGCGGGTGGAGGAACATTGTACCGAGGTGCTTGTACAACTGCAAAATCCCTCCCATTAATTAGAGCTAGGAGAAGACAAACACCCAAATTAGAAGCTTGCAAAGATTGATCCTCTGGGCTCACAGAAGGAGAAGACAAATAGAAGGGCCCACTAGCTTCATCAACCACAACATCACGATTGAAGATGAGACGATCTGTATCTACATCAATCGGCCTATATGCCTTATGATTCTCACTATAACCAGTGAACATGAGTTTCTAGCTTTTGGAATCCAACTTAGTGCGCTTGGTATCTGGAATCCACACTTGGGCAGGAGAGCCAAAAAATTTCAGGTGGCTGATCTTAGGCTTGCGTCCAGATGAAATAACCCCTACCCAAGTAGATGATATTTTTTCGATTTCCCAAACACTTAATATGACATATTTCATTTGTTAATTAAGTCAACATCAACTGAGTTTAAAAGATAAGTTTTTCTAAGCAATGGATATGATCATATAAAATGGATTTCAACATACAGCCATATGCAACAACTGGACACTTCATTGACCTTGTGTTTTCATGACCAGCATTACAATAAAGGACATAAACTGACTGATACAGAGGTTTAATGCCCTACACCACACCCCAATCACACTATATCAACATTGGTATTGTGTTATATTCATAGCATCAATTGGCTTGACTGTGACAGTGGTTGATACAACAATTTCTGAGCGTAACTATTCTGAAATGATTGAACAGCATTACATTTAATCTCTGCACTTGTTATCAGATGACTGGAACAGTATTAAGATACTAGATTCTTCAATCTAAACACCTTATGCTAGCCTTGGTGTTGCACAGCAAGGACAATAAGACTGTAACAGCAGATTAAATGACATTTTTCTGAGTACCATAAGACTGAAAAATATGCACAGCAGTTATAGGTTACAACAAAGGTGTTTAGAACACTTTCCCAGCACATTACACATCACAGACAATGGTATTAGCAGAATGCATAGGTAGAATGTGCTTAGAACCAATCACAGCAGGTTGTAGACTTATTTCCCCAACAGTTTATGATATCATAGGCCCTTATACCATCATATTGCAAGAATGTAATGCATTCAGATCTGTAAATGATGACACTTACACTGATTTGCAAGCATTTGATAATGAAGCATCAATAAGACTAGCACAGTGGGTACAGGAACATCTCAGACCTGGTATTTATGATGCCAATGGAGGAAATGGACTCGTGACTTCCTTCAGATTGCTCAAACCCTCCAATAACTGAGTGCCTCCTTCCAGTACTGCAATACATGCCCAGCCTTCTCATGCACAGTCGACACCTTCCAGCATATATATTATGACCCACGACTTAGGAAATGGCTCTTTCAAAAGACGTTTTCTGCCCAGCAAACACGTTTTTTAATATACTGCCCAGATTTCATCAAAATACGACCCTGGCTTGTATCATTTGCTTGAAGAAGAGGCGCCTAGGGTTTCCTCAAAGAGAAACGCCCTCAAATCTGAATGTTAAGCTCCAAAATTCGATTTCAAGAGGAAGTAAAAACTCAGAAACCAAAACCCACGAAAATCAGATTATAGCTTTATGTTTTCTTACCACAAATCTTCAACTATTCACAGCTAGGGGTGATGTTCCACACCCGAAACTGGAGCTGTAAGGGTTTTCAAACCCAACCAGAGAAACTCACCATTCCCGTAAGAAAAATATTCATTCCAAAGTAATTCGAAAATGAGCTTTTTTCAATATATTTCCAAAAGGCCTGACAAGAGACTTCTTTTCTCCTTTTAATCTTTTTCATTCAAAATCATAAAGTGACTTTTTAATGTCATATTTTAAATATTTCCTCAAGTCACTTTACAAACAACAAATAAGTGACTTATAATGTTCCCCTTTAATATTATTTCAAGAGGTCACTTATAACTTGATTTATTAATTATTTAATATCCCCCTTTTAAAAAAAACAATTTAAGACTTAGGCAATATTAAATAATTAAGTCACTTCGTCCAAATTTTAGGGACATTACACCAGACCAGGCTTCTTTATGAGTCATCTTCTTAACGGCATAAGTAGGAGACTGGTTCAGAAGATAAACTGTAGTATAAATTTGCTTCAACCCAGAATTTCTTATGAACATTTCTATGCTCTAGCATAGAACGAGTTGTTTCAGTAATGGTGCGATTCCTACTTTCAACGACACCATTCTGCTGAGGGGTGTAGGGTGTGGTAAGTTGGCGCTTAATGCCATGTGTAGCACAAAAACTGGAGAAGTTAGAAGAACAAAGCTCCCCCCCATTATCAGACCTAAGAGTGACTATTTGAGAACCTGACTCTTTCTCAACTAAGGCCTTAAACTGCTGAAATATACCAAACACCTCTGATTTGTTTTTAAGAAAATACACCCACATTCTTCTACTAAAATCATCAACAAATA
Source organism: Sequoia sempervirens (assembly GCA_007258455.2). NCBI lineage: Eukaryota > Viridiplantae > Streptophyta > Pinopsida > Cupressales > Cupressaceae > Sequoia > Sequoia sempervirens. The sequence continues at coordinate 8,978 of VDFB02041422.1, forward strand.
ATAGAAAATACTTGCAACCAGTAATTGAAGGAGTGTTCATTGGTTCACATACATCAGCGTGAACCAACTATAATACCTTGGAAGCTTTCCATGAGTCACCATTTGAGAATGGAGTCCAATGCTGCTTTCCAGCTTGACAAGCTTCGCATACTCCATGATTTTGAGTCTAAATTGTAGGTAGACCACCAACCAGATTATCTCTAGATAGCTAAGAGAGATAATGCATATTCAGGTGCTCATAACGCTGATGGCAGAGGTTACTGATGGAAGTGCTTTTGGCTGCTATAGAGTGCTCTTGAGAATCACCAGAATGAACAAGTCTATACAGACCATGATCCTCAAGTCCCTGAACAACTGTAATACGAGTCTCTCTATCAACAATGCTGCATGCATGCATGCTGAAAACAATATCTAGCTGAGGGGAGTGACACATGATTTGACTAATTGAAAGTAAATTTAGCTCCATGCCAGGGACAAAGTATACATCGAGAAATATTAGATTTCTCCCTCCAGAATGAATCTGCACGTTACCCTTTCTGACAACAGTATACTCTTCGCCTCCTCCAAAGATAACAAAGTCTTGGAATGGTGTGTACTCAATAAACCAATGTCGATGATGAGTGAAATGTTGAGATGCACCTGAATCAATATACCAGGTAGAGGATTTAATAGGATATGCTGGACTCTTGGCCATAAAGGCATAAAACGTAGACTCCTGCTCAACGTGCTTTGCAACATAGGCTTTAGGTTGAGACACTCCTTGCTTGGACTGTTTAGAAGCCAAGCATTTTCGACAATCTTTCTTCATGTGGCCATACTTATGGCAATTGTTGCATTGAATGTTCTTCTTGGAAGAGTCCTGGGATTGAGCTTGGGTAGTTTGTTGAGAACGTTGATTCTTGCCCTTATTCTTCTCAAATGTCTTGGTAGGAAATGCCTGTTTTGTGAAGGATGGACTAGCACCGCTACCAAACTGTTGTCTCCATCGATCCTGCTGCAAAAGTTTGGTGCAAAGTTCTGGAAACTTCAAGTCAACATTAGTTGAGGTAATGTTGAGCGTTTCAATAAAGTGCTCATAAGACTTTGGCAGACTCTTCAGAGTGATGACTACCATATCTTCCTCCTCCATCTTCCAACCAATAGCCTCAAGCTGATCATGAATGTCTTTGATTTTTGTCAAGTGCGCATGTAGAGTTGTCTTCTCATCCATCATGATGGAGAACATGTTCTTCAGAAAGAACACTTGACTCTTGTTGGATGTTTCATGAAGATTGTTTAGAAGATCCCATATTTCTTTTGCTGTTTTGCCATATGACACCTGAGGCAGTTGGTCATCAGTGACTGAAAATTTAATAAGCATCACAACTTCCCAATTTTGCTCATCAAATTTTTCTTGATCTTTACCCGCCATTGTAGGATGCATAGTGTTGCCCAGAACAATCTGATCAAGGCAATGATACTCAAATATAGTCATCATATGCTGCTTCTAGGTGTTGTAGTTGCAGTCGTTAAATTTCTTACTACCTTCCAGCATAATGTGAGACGAAGAGACCATCTTTCACAAGCGAATCTAGAAAAAAACTTAGTTGAATTTGCAACAACTAAAACTCACGATCTGGCGCGTGGAAAAAATCAAACAAAATCCTGCCACAAGCAGGAACCAAAAACCCACAAAACAAATGCAGGACTTGCAATTTTTTGTTCGCCCAAAAAATGCTTTACAAGCTGTCACAAATTGCATAGAAACTAGGCACGAGAGCAAACTGTTCCTCCACGAACAAGAAAGACTGTTGTCGCGGCACAGGAAGCCTGCGATAAACAAAAAAAAAGAACCTGTTTGTGTGCGCATAGGAGAAACGCCCAGAAATTTCACAAAACCAGGAGCAAAAAGATTGTTAAATCGTGTGAAAAAATCCATCACAAGTAGAGATCACCAAAAAGACATGAGCAAGGCACGATTTTTAGAGAAATCACATCAAACAGCTCAGGTCATAAAAACGCCAGAAGATATCCTATCCACGATTTTTAAAGAATAGTGGCGAGAGAAAAATCACAATAGAGAAAACACTCAGAAAAGTGGGAGGTCACACGGCTAGGAAGTGAAAAAACAGATCCACTTAGATTAGAAACCCGTACCAGAAAAACAAAATGAAGAGCGCCAAAAAAAAAAAAAAAAAAAAATTAATTTTCCCGCTCGACTGGCTCTAATACCATGTTTTGGTAAATTTTTGTTATATTGAAATGAAAGAGATGAAGTCTCTTTATAGAGATTTACAAAACGGAGTTTCTAAAAATAAAGAATATCGATGTTTCTAAAAAGACTAATATAAACAATCTAATCTACTATATCACAATATTGACCATTAATTAAACTATCTAAATATTAATTTAATATCTCTTGTATTCACAACATAGAACTCATCATTGACTTCGTAGTGGTTCAGTAGGAGTCTCGATTGTGGAATCTTCCTCATGCAAGACATAGTGTGTTCATTTACAGCCATGACTCTAAAGCCTCCAAACTTTTTAGTTTTGAGTCCTCTTTGTGCTACAATGTCTTCATCAATGAAATATGCATAGCACTTTTGTCAATAAGAACAACACTTTGCTGCCCTTCCAACATCCCTCTGACCCTAAAAGAATAATTTATTTTAAGACTTGAGATAGTAGCAAGGGTATTTCCACTCTCCTCTTCCTTGGACTCTATTGTTGATTCTTCCTCCTCACTTTTCTTTGTTTCAACTTGCTGCTTTGAAATTTCTGATTCAAAATTATCACTTGAATGTGCTTCCAATTGACAAATTTTCCCTTTTCCCAAACACTTATGACATGGAACCCATGGTTCCTTGCATGTAAAACAAAGATTCTTCTTTCTTAGCTCCTTTCGGAAGTCTTCCTCCACCTTCTTTGCAAAGGATTCTTCGGGCTGATTTGATTCTTTGTTGTCACGCTTCTTATCTTTATCATGCTGGAAGGTCTTTGGCAAGAATTTGTTCTTTGGGGCATCAAGCTCCATACCCCTAGCCTTCCTCATAGCCTCCTACAAACTTGGTGGATCAAAAGCTTTATCCCAACCTCTTATGGGCTACATTAGTCCTTCACTAAAAAGGACCACAAGTATGATGTCCCCTAAGGGTTCCAAAACTGGCTTCTGAGTTTTCTGTTAAAATCTATTTTTTTTGTTCTTTTGCTGTCGGTGGCATTGTCAGAATTTTCAAAAAATTGAAATAAACAATAACAGAAGGGAAATTGCGAAAATAAATGAGAACCTAGTAATCTTTATTTATTCAGAACATAATAAGCCAATACCCATAGGCCAAAATGCAATAGTTTGGAACTTGGGTTTTGACACGGTAGTCACAACCATAGTAACAAGACTCGGACTCGGCTCGGACTCAGCTAGGGTGGCTCGACTCGGGACTCGGTGCCCGAACTCAGCACAGACTCGAGAAAATGAAAAAACCCTAGAAATTTAGAGATTTTTAAGGATTTAAAACTTGTATGAAGCACCCTTTATTGAATAAACCTTAAAGACACAATAACATCATTAAATAGAAGCAAATTTGATCACATACACAAGTATACATCGATCACATAAGCATAAAGTTCACAAATTGTAGCTGAGCTACTGAAGGAAATAGCACACTTATATATATAAAAATAGTCAAATGTATACAAATCTCATGGAATATGAAATCCATGACATCAAATGTTCCAAACAAATATGAAATATCAAAACAATAACTACAAGTCTATGGCTCAAAGGAGTTTGCATCCTTACTATGAAGGCATCTAAGGTGGGTCCTAGATGATGTAGCAACTACAACCATAGTCTCTGCTTGTGACTCCATGCCACCCTCACCAATATTAGTTGTGGATGTGTTTGCTCTTGCTTTAGCCTCCTCCTCTGCCATGGTTATAGCCTTAGCCTCTCTATCTTCTCGGTCAACCCAATCAAGGTCCTTGTCACTAACACAAGTATACATCGATCATATAAGTATAAACACAAATTGTAGTTGAGCTGCTCAAGGAAAATAGCACACTTAGATATATAGTCAAAGACTCAAATGTATACAAAAATCATCGAATATGAAATCCATGACATCAAATGTTCCAAACAAATATGAAATATCAAAAGATTCAAAACAATAACTAGAAGTCTATGGCTCAAAGGAGCTTGCATCCTTCCTACGAATGTGTCTAAGATAGGTCATAGATGATGCAACATCCATAATCTCAAGTATCAAGGCAATTGCCCTAATGGGGTTGAGGGGCAGTGCCCTTTGTGGGGGTCTAGGCGTAGTGCCTCTAGTGGGGTCGAGGGGCAGCGCCCCTTGCGGGGGTTTGGGGGCAGCGCCCATAGCGGGGTCAAGGGGCGAGTCTCATTACTATGGTCACAACAATCACGACAATCAGATGCAAGGACACAATGCTCCAAATTGCTTGTTTTTCAATTGGATTTTGATGCTGATGGGGTGAATGATGCTAGACACCTCAAAATAGGGAATTTGCAGCCACAATCTCAAAATGTTTTGCCTTCAATCCTTTGCTGATTTGTACGGCCCTTTGCTGATTTGTACAGTCTCTTTGTCCAGCTCACATGTGCCAAATAAAAGTCCCTAAATCTACCGTTTAGACCCCTGTATCCTTAGCTGACGTGGACGCTATGATAGATGCAAGAGTTCAAGATTGGTATGGCCTAATCTGGAGAGGTAACATGCACTGGATGAAGATTTGAAGCTGTCAAACTCCCACGTGCCTGCAAGTGCTAAATTGTCCTCTATTTTATTCAATACTGCTGAATTAAACTGTATATGCTGAAAGTAAAGGCTAAATAAATCGGTCAAAGCTCATATTGATGGTCTCTGTGTGATGCCATCCATACTAGAGCCCTTAGACGATCTCTCACACTTGTAGATCCTATCCTAATCGAGGGGTTTTGTCTTCAGCTCAGCTTAAAACTCCATACCTGCAACCCCGTGCTCAGTTTTCTGTGTTTGAATGATAAACTTGGATCAATGAAAACAATCATCTTTTCTCTCCTTATGCTTTTCCAAAAGCCACGCCCAAGGTTAGGGTTTGCTCTTTGACAAATAAAATATTAATATCTTCTCACTTGAAATCCCATGCCACTTGCTTAAGCATATTAATTTAATATTTCATCTTTTGTCTCCAAGCGCCCCTTTTCACTTAAACAATAGTGAAGTGACTTAAAGGTATTCTTTTAATAAAGTCAATTTATTACTTTATAATATTAAATCACTAAGTCACTTTAATAATAGAATATCATTAAAGAAGTGTGACTTAATAACTCAATAACTTTTGGCCAAAGTCTAGCAATGATATCTCGAGAGTGTCTTGTAACCATTACGAAATGCAGGTGTGTCGTCACTGACCTTGATATTACTTACTATAAGTAGCAAATAACAAGTCCTGAATCCCCTAAAAAGGGCCCCCTAAACATCCTGTTAGCCTATGGGAACCGTAGTAATAGGCTAACCTTGTCTCCTTGAACCACTGGCTAGAAAGGCGACATTACAACAAGGCTCCTCTCTATGATGCCTAGGACCATAATTGAAAGCCTCTGAAACTTTGAGATTTAAGTGTCAAGGGAACCATATTGCTTTAGTTGAGAAAGCTTTCTAAAATGCAACTTAGGATTCTTTTTGTCAAATCTCTCGAGAGCTTATTTGTAAACTCATTGTAGGTGTTGATTAAATTGTGGCCTAGTGTGACCAAGCCATAATACCACCACTCATGGGCTGTCCCATCCAAATGTAGCGTGGAAAACTTGATTGCTTCATCCTCCAACATGGGTCTACGTGCCAAATAATTGTCTAACTTTTGTACCCATGCTCTAGCAATACATTTATCATTCCCAGCAAAATGATGGTAATGTCACATTACCCTATGCATGTTGGAAGTCTCTCTAAACTGCTGGTCCTCTGTTTTCAGCTCTACCACCTCTCTTCTTCCTCTAATTCAAAAACTCATTCAGAGACAAATGGTTCTTAATCTCATCTCATCTACCCTATGCATATTTTGCATAACCATCCCTCACCTCATCTACCAAAAGGAGTTGGATCTCTCGAGCAACCTGTACCTCCTCTCTGCATGTAAATGAAGGCTGAAGTGGTCTAGGAACAAACCCTGATACTGCTGCAACTGTGCGCTTGTTAGTGTTTTGTTGATTTGTAGAACTTGTTTCACCATTTTGCATTTGAGTACCCCGTGGAATATTCTAAGCTCCCTGTGTGATATTTTGATTGAGTTTTGATAACATCTGGGACATCATATTGAGCATTGCATCAAATTTCCTCCATGCTGTAGTGTTGGGACTAATTGAACCAGCTTTGTCCTTACCCCTGTTACCCATGATTCAGAGTAGGCTGTGGTATGGGGAATGTATAGAACTGTCACTTTCACGAGTAGAACTCTAATGTAATCTTTGATCTGTTGCAAAAGGATTTTCAAAAGTAGTTTGTGGCTTTGTCTTCTTTTGCTCTTAGGTGTAATATCTCAATTTCCTCTCACTCATTAGGGACAACTGCAGCTGCACAATAGGATTAAGAGCACAAGCTCTGATACCACTGTAATAGCCACCCCTAGTTTTTATTTTGACAATTGAAATTATAATATAAATTGCAAACTTAGAACACACTGCTGTCATATAATCTGATATAGAAAATCAGAGTTTTAGCATTGCAGATTACAATTTAGAAAGTAGATTAATAGCTCCATGACACCCCAACATAATCGATACAAGTTCAATGAATAATCCAACATAAATACCTCTGAAAATGGACTCAAATGAGTTATGTAAGTCTGATATACACTGCACCAACTTTGCTACAGGTCTGGTCTGCAAATCTGAATGATAGCAGGTCTGAAAATGAACTGTTCAATCCAATACATCAAGAGGAAAACCCTGATATCAGCCACCAAACATGCCTAAAACACCTTCCAAGGACACAAATCAGCACCAAACCATTTCAGCAAACATCTAAGAGCCTCCAATCCATAGATATTACCAACTCAAATAAACTGAAATGAGTTTTCAGTCAAGAGCAGCTACAAGGGCGTTGGAAAAACAAGGGCGATTCTCATTCAAAATTTCAAATCTTCAATGTTCATCACTCATTCTTCAAAATGACTCTTGCAAATCATAACATATTGCTAGGTACCACCTTTGGAGGGATTTTGAGCTCAAAACCCAATGCTATAACTGCAGAAACCCCACACCATGCTTCAAAAATGCCTTGTACAGCCTGCTGCTAAACAATGATCTCAATCAGTCACTCTGCTGTTGTTATTCATTGACAATAAACTTCAGCACCACTTGCCTTCATTTCTCACTTTCTGAAGCACACAGGATGTACAGCCCAGCTAGGGCATATGGGCAATCTTCAAATTTGTATGGCCAGCAACACAACACAGAAAAGGCAATAAAAATACCTCAAAATCTCTGCAACTTTCACCAAAACACATATCCAAAAAATATGCATTCAAAATGCTTTGAATATCTTCATTTTCTCTAAAACCCTTGTTTGAAAACTTTGTGAATAACAGTGGTGACCCTCATGTGAAATCACCCCAACTAGCTAGGGACCATCTTTGAGATCTGAAACCAGCAACCAAAAGAGGGTTTTCGTCCTCAATTGATTCTTGGAAGATCATGTAAGTTCAATCTGACAACATCATGTTATGTGTACTCTTCTGCATATGAGAAATGAGAGCCCCAAATATCTTTTTATAGTTTTTTTTTTGCTTTTTCGTTGTTTTCTTTTTTGAAAAAACACTTTTTTGCTTTTCTCCAAAAATACTTTTTTTTTTTGCTTTTTTTTTAATTGAATAATTCATTACATGTGAAAGTCACTTTAATAAAATATAACACTTAGCAAATATTTTAACATTTAATATTATAAACTTAAGTGTATATTTTAAATACTCCACCGGAATCATGAAAAGCATTGTCAAGGCTTCGGTATCCAATTTTGATCATGTCAAGATGAAACTAAGGCAGTGGGATGAAGACTAGTGCCAACTCGGGAACTTTAAAAAAATAGATGTGCTCTCCAAGAAGTTTGGAGAACACACCAGGAGCCTGAAAATGCTTCAGAAAGCATATCTACAGTCCAAAATCACCAACTGAGCTCAACACCAATAACAAATGCCAAATAAAAATGAACCTAGATCCTCCAAGAAGCTTGGAGTTCTCCCTAGCACACCAATAGGCTTATTGGAAAACTCGGAAATTGGCCAAAAGCTCACAGAACCATATTGCATAAAAATGGGGACATTACAAAAAATATGAATCAATAGAAGAAGATGAACCAAAAGAGGAAGAACCTCATTCCAATCTTGAGGAGATCAACTTGAGAAAGAAGGCAACTAGAAAACTATAATCTACCTAATTTCTTTTCTACTTTTGTTTTATCAACTCCTGATGATTATTGTAGAATTGTTTGGGAAGTGCTTTAGTCAAACGAAACTAAATTTTGGTAGGAGGCCATAGATGAAGAAACTAGGCCTTGGATAAAAATATGATATGGGATTTGGTCAAGTTGTTTGTTAGAAGAAAATTCATTGGTTGCAAATGGGTGCTCAAGAAGAAGTTCAAAGAAGAAGGTAAAGTAGATAAGTACAAAGCTCGTTTGTTGGGAAAAGGATATTCCTAGGCATAGTGAATTGATTTTGGTGATATTCTATCATGTTTTTAAATTAAATTCTATTAGATTTCTTTTTGATATTTTGGCTACTTTTGATCTTGACATAGAACAGATGGATGTGAAGACAACTTTCCTATATGGGACTTTAAAGAAGAAATATGTATATCACAACCAAAATGTTTTATAGACAACCAAATTTGCATGTTGAAGCCCTTTATGGGCCAACACAGCTAACAAAAATGTGGATCAGAAGTTTGATACTTTCGTGTTGAGAGTTGAATTTGTATGAAGTAAAGTTGATCATTTTGTTATTGTGATATAATAAGTTGATCATATGTTTGCTAATTGGAAACAATAAAGAAATAATCAAGGATCTTAAAATCTCAATCATCACAATTTGATATGAAAGATCTTGGGACTACGAACTTTATATTTAACATAGATGTTAAAAATAAAAATGATTGTTTATATACGAAACAATGGTTGAATTGGGACATATGCTGATACTATATTTCAGAGATTTAGAATGCAAGTTCGCTTAAAGTTATTTGTAGATTAATGTCTTAAAACACAAGATATTAAAATGTGTTGTGTTCCTTATGCAAAGTGTTCTTGGAAGCCTAATGTATGCCGTGGTCTGTATTAGACCAGATGTTGCCTGTGTAGTGGGAGTTTTGAGTGGATATATGTTGAACCCAAGCAAAGAACAGTGAAATATTGTAAAGAGGGTCTTCAAATGTTTGTGGCACTTCAAATTATGCAATTTGCTACCAATAAAGACCAAAGATGAATAGATTAGCAGATGTACAAGGTTTTGTTGATGTTGATTGGGCTAGTGATATTGATTGATGACGATTTTATAAGTGGTTATGTGTTTAATTTGTTTGGTGGAGTGCTTCATTGGATGATCAATAGACAAGCAATTGTTGCACTTTCAACTATAGAATCTGAGTGCATGGCAGCCACTCATGCATGCAAAGAAGCTGTATGGTTTAGATGTTGTGTCTAGATGTTGGTTTCCCATAGAAAGCTGTAAGGATATATTGCGAGAGCAAAGTGCAATTTATTTAGCAAAGAACCCTACTTGTCATGCTTAGACAAAGCATATTGATGTGTAAGATTATTTGTTAGAGACATGCTTGAAGACAAAAAGGTGTTGTTGGAAAGGTTCAATACCTTGGAGCATATTGTTGACTCATTAGGAAGTTTATTAGTACTAAAAATGTTTACTTAGTGTAAGGAATTAGTGAGCATAACTTTCTTTTGCAACTTATTTATGTATTGGATGGATGCCTGTGCAAAGTATTAAACAAGTGGGAGGTTTGTTGCATGTGTTGTATACTTTGCATGTTTTACAGACCTTAAAGATTGTATGTCCTGCCAGAATTAATGGGATCTGGGGCAGCACCTTAGCTGGGGAGTATGGGGGGCCAGCAGCCCCCCATATAGGGTTCAGGGGCAGCGATATTGAAATATTTTTCAGGGCCCTTATTGGTGGCTTTTTCTGTCCATAGCTTTATACAATTGAATTGTTATTGATGTGCCTATAAATACTCATTATTGATTAGGGTTTAAACACAATTGCAAAATATCTTATTGTATAGTGAACAGTTGAGTTAATACAGTGAGTCAGTGCTGTTTTAGCTGGGTTTTTTTCCCAAAAGGGTTTCGTAGGTAAAATATCTTGTTATATTGCAGATGTGCTATAATTTCTTTCTACTACCTCTAAGATTGTACTAGCATTGCTCGTCTTTGAATAGGTTTATCAGTATAATTTCTCTTCATAACCAATGTGTTTATTTGTTCTCTTTGTTATGGTACTGTGATTTCTGGTCACAACATATTGAAAATTCCATTTTGTGGTGTTGTTTACCATATCATGCTTGGGAAGAAGAGATGATGCTATTATTCTACTTGATTGAAAATATCTCATCTAATGCTTTCCATAATAGCATAAACTAGCAATGAATTTCTATGTCGTGGCACATAGTCCTTGAATTTTTGGTTCTCTTGTAAGCAGCATCATGGGTTGGTTATTTTTCCATCATCTAAGAGATAAACCGTAGACTTTTGTCTTTTTGCAGCATTTTCAAATAGGGAGAATTCTAGTAGATCCTTTCAAATAAGGTAGCTTTAGGATTTGCAAGGTCATCTTCAAGATATAATACTAGTACTGCACGTCTTTGTATTGTGGACAACATGCTCACATATCAAAGGTGAACTTTCCATGGGGCAAGAAATAGTAGGGATGTGTCTAAGGCTGTTGGATGACAGTATAAATGTAATACATCTTCCCTCAGGAGAATGCAGAATCTTTAATGGAATAATTGGAACTGTGTAAATGTGGTAGCATCATCCCAATGATTAGATGAATACAAAATCCTATTTGCTATACTTTTTCCATATACAAGAGATAACTTACTACAAATAGGGAGACGAGGAATCTTGTTATGGGATGTTGATCCCTGTTGTCCTATCCCTCGTTGTCTTAGAAAATTGCAGCTGTCCTTAAGTTGTGGCAATCTCATCCTTCCAACAGAGTTCAATTCTTCACATGTGATACAACCTAGTGGCACACCTCAAAGTCAACTACAAAAATAGTGTCATGTGTTGTATTAGAAAATTGCCGCTGTCCTTCAGTTGTGGCAATTTCATCCTTCCAACAGAGTTCAATTCCTCACATCTGATACAACAACCTAGTGGCACGCCTCAAGTTGAACTAGGAAAACAATTGATAGATGACTTGTGTGATTTACATAATATCTGAATCTTTTTCACTTTTGACTGGTTAGGATTCTAATACCCATAAATACATGTTTTCTACTTTTCTTTTTCATCTAAACTAGTACGAGGTCTTGAGAACTTATGGATTCAATGTGTTAGTAGATGCTAATCTTTGATACAGTAAGTATGTCCACAAGGCTGATTGCAGTTTCTGTTGTTGGTAATTGGCAGATGTATGCATCACAATATTTTGTACAGATTTCGGAGCTTTTGAAGAGGCTTCCTCGTGTGATTCTTTTGCTTTTGAAGACAAATGACTGCTTACGTGCTGTAGATCATGCCTTGGTATGTCCTCTCTCTATTTGTAAAAAATAAAAATCGCAGTCCATTAGTGGGCATATAGGAGTGTTTTTCTATGCATTGCCACGCCATGTATAATTGAAGCATCATCTACATATACTGCTTATGTTTGTCTTATTTCTGAGTAATTTGAAAGGTAATGAAGAAAAGAGTTTGAAAGACTAATATAGAATTGGATATGTTAAAATATTCACTTTTTTTTTTTTGACCAAGGGATCAATCAGAGATCGTGAGTTGCAGATTTCGAAAAGAAAAACTAGATTTGCTGTGAAATACAACTTTCTTGCATGAATATCCAAAATATTTCCTTTCAGATTTTTTTTTTTCTTAAATTATGTTTAAGTTATGATAAAATATTCATTAAAAGTTTGATGGACTGCTATAGAATTGAACATGTTTGAATGGTAATAAAGGTTTTTCCAAAGTGATCGGTAGAAATGTTAAGATGCAGCTTTTAAAAAGAATAACAGGACTGTTTTGTGAAATACAACATTCTTGGAAGACTTTCTGAAACAAATTGGCCTTAGAATCTTTATTTTTTAAGTTTGAAAGCGTGTTTAAATTTTGGCAAATGTGCAACGAGTAAATATATGACATTTGAACACTTTGAGAAGATTATCAGGTGCCTGCCCAATTAAGAACCATCAAAGGAAGGCTTATCATCTTAAAGAAAGTTTAATTTTAGTTGTTTATCTTTCAATTGTTCAAATGTTTTCCATAGAGGCTGTTAATATTTGTTTTTGGACATGCAGGGAGCATCTGTGAATACATATACCATCATTGGGAGGGTGTCATCAGCAGCAGTTGCAGAGATGGAGCTACTACAAGAGGCTTCTATTCTGTCAAGATTGAACTTTTATTTAATGATGCTGGAAGTGGAAGTTCGCCTTCTATTCCTACAAGTTGCTTCTTGGCTAGTAAATATTGAAAGATTTTTCAGGTCCTTTGACTTAAGTTCAATGTCCAGGAAACAATTATTGCAGTATAACCATCCGTAGTAATTTCTTTTATTTGTGGGGACTTGAGTCTTTCCATTGGGCCTACATGGGTCAATTCTTTTGTAGGAATCATAGTTGTACCATCAATCTCTTGTCTCTTTGTTGCCAGTCATTTCACGAGTTCCCACAATTTGCAGACCCGGGGAGCATGCTTATGCTCCAAAGTTTGCATAATTTGTGTCCCATAATTGCTGGTTTTAGATTAGCTAGGTCTTAAGACCTAGTTAGGCCTTTAACCATGCACAAGTCCCCGATCTCTCGTAAAACAGCCTCGGCAATTCAATGTTTATGATTATAGAAGCTGATGGACCTTTCTATGTTGGAATTGTCATCCATTGGATTATAATGCACGTGTACTCAATTGCAAAGTAAAATTCTTTTATGTATGGATAGATACCACATGTGGGTTTGGCCTTTAACAAGTATTAATGTATAAAAATCTTATATTCTGGATGAACTTGCGTAGTTTGCTTACAAGTAATATGAGAGCCTAACAAGAGATTGATAAGGAGATTTAGTCTAAGTTCATTTATATTTTATCTGGTAAAATTAAAAAGAAGAATCAAAGAAATATTTATTTTTTTAATTAACGTGAGAGAAAAGGGAGGGAGGGAGAGATATAAGGGCACATCCAGTTGTATTTATTTTAAAGAGAAGTCAACAAATATTTTTAGAAGAATCACAAATGGGATTTGAAAAGATGATGTTGCAGAGCTTTTGCTATTATTAGTCTCAGAGCATTCAAATGAAATGATTAAATCTGACAAAAGATGGATGTTTTAGAAAACTAAGGGAAAAAAAAGGCTTGTGAGAACATCTAGTTACAACAGAAATAATATTAAGATGACAAAGAACGTTAGTAACTCAAAAAAGTGAACTAAATCACTAAAAAAAAATGATAAATGAAGGTAAAAGATAAAGAGGGAATACACCCAAAGCAAGTAAACTTTAACTATTGCCATAATATACAAAATATACAAGTACAGGTGTAAATAGTCGTGTGAAGAAGTGAAGATTATAGTAAAAAGTTATTGTATGAAAAAATGTGACATGCATCAATGACTGGAGGTGGAAAAAAGGGATGGAACCAGAACCACATGACTAATGTAAACTAATACTGCTCTCACGATTTCAAGAGGCATATGTGTGGTATCACATTTTGGGTCAAAAAGATTTGAAATTCTATCCCAATCATGTGTGATACAAAGGTTTGTAATATATTTACTCGCAAAAAATACTCTTCAATGGTTGACATTTTACCATGCCCTCAAAATGCATCTACAATTGAATGTGCCGTGCATGTAGCAAACACCCAACATCGTGTTTGAATAATGAAAGGCCGAGCGTATAATACTAGAAATCACTCACAGACTTTTCTAAGTTGTGATCCGCAGCTATAACTACTGATTTCTGCATCTTGTCATGGATCAATTTATGTTCGTTAACATGGTGTTACATAACCTCCCCACATGTTTCATTTGAGCGATGGTTGATCTTTATCGCTATTGGGTGTTTAACCCGGGCCATATTCCTAGCTGCATTTCCATTACTCAACCCTTTGAACAATTATATTAAAATAGTAATATTTAGAAATTAAATTCTTAAAATTAGTTTTTTAAAAATATTTAGTTCATAATACATTTATATTGAAGTAAAAATCTGCTTAGGCCAAGTTCAATAATGTGATTCTAAGAGGCCAATAAACAATAATTATGTTCAAATTAATCTAAAAAAATGTGATGAGTATATTGTGGATGAAGCCATGTCAATGACAACTTTTAATGTTTATTGGATATTTAATCTGAAGTAAAGTTAGTTTTCATTTTAGACATTAAAAATAATTATATAGGATATAGGAGATTTGTCAGATTTAGTTTGACATTAAAAATATTTAATAAAGTTTATGTGAGTTGGACATTTTATTTGAGGTATTTCAACATTTAATAATTAATAAAATGAAGAAAAAAAAGGATAATGTAAAATTTTGTGATCAATGACCTCTAATTTGTAAATTAGAGAAAGTTGTATCTTATCTTTAGTCATTGTACGTTTTAGCAAGTATATAATAAAGTTAAGATCTGAACTGAAAATGAGAGTGATAAACATTACAAATGAGAAGACACGAGAATTTGCCTTGGAGAGCTTGAATTTTGGGAGAAAACTCCAGCAATAGTGAGGCAAAACACTCAAATTTCCACTGTCTTCAAATTGTATTACTATTGTAGGCCTTGTGCATATACAAACAACTTGAAATCACTTTATTCCAATTCCTAAGATTGCTACAACTCCATTACATACTTGTAGTTATGTTCTTTGTTTATGATAGTCAAGTGGACCTAGGAACTCTACTATACAAATCAATTCAACTCAAAAAATTCTTATATACCTCTATGGGTATTCACATATTTGTTTTTCATTGCAAATTTTATGATTTGTTTTGCATTACTAGCTAATATGTAAGATTCTCTACCAATTCACCTAGGAATTAGATTATACCACCTAGGATACCATACTTAAAGACAAGTCTTCTAACACTAGTCAAGAAATCCAATCCATTAATAAATTAAGTTAGCATCTAAGAACATTAGACCATGTCGAGCACACTACATTTGCATAAATGAAATACTACACTAGACATATTGTATCTTATGTGTCTTCAATAATTTCAAACTCTTGTGGAAAACAATAAAAGGGGTCTTTAGGTAAGACTTGAGGGACTTCAAAAATTTGGGCATAGCAAACTCCTAAAAATTTTCATTAACACTATCTAGGTGCAAAAAATATCAAAGCACACATGAATTTTAAAGGTAGGCAACAATTACAAAAATAGTCAGGAAAAATTGAGACATGTGATTACATTTGATAGTAAAATAAACATCACAAACATGTTATCTATAAAAGTAAAACTCCAAATCTAATATCAAAAACTCAATATTAGTTGTTGAACACTTATGCACAATAAGTTTACATCAACTTTCATCATCATCAAGAGCTAAGCAATTCTAACCTCCTTTTTACCTTATCAATTTGTTACACTTGTCTCGTTATATTTATTTGTTGGGAATTAAGGTGTCTCAACCTTGGCAATTCCTAAGTTGTTTATTTATTATTACTTTAGTTTTTCCCATGGATAAATATCATTTATGTTATTTAATATTTGTGCTCCATCAAAAGGGGCATGAAATTTTGAGTTGGCACTTTTGCCACATGTCGATGCCTTGAAAAATAAGTTATTAGTTGTCAAAATATGCCCACTTAGTGGTATAACATGGAAAGCCTATTTTTAGGGATGTTATGACAGATTTTATGACAATTGTAAGAGTTGAAAGTGGGGGATATCATTTTGGACGTGAGAATCATCTATGACACGAGTAAGAGAATCTTTGCATAGCTATTGATGGTCTATGATGCATGTAAGAGCATCTTCTATTTTATAGGGATTCTTATGGCATCTTGTAAGGTGTAATGTCATGTAAGAGACCATGTTTAGCATGTAAGGGGTCGAATGGATTTTTACAATGGTATTTTTGAACCTTGTTTTGACCCATGGTAATGTTTTATGGTGGTATTTTGAGCCCCGATGAGTCTATATATTGAGGGGTTGAGATGGAGACACTATGAGATGTTTTACAGGTACACAAATGTTGTCGGATTGAAGAGGAGTTAGAGTGGATGTATTGTAAATATACTTGTTAATACAAGCTATTCATCTCTTCTTTGGTGGAGTTTTTTCTGAAAAGGTTTCTCCACGTTAAACATTGTGTTGTGTGTTGTGCTTTTTGTTCTTTGCATTTTCATTGCTTACAGTTGTTTAAATCTCCATATGGTTTACACTGCATAATCTGGTTTATAGTAATCTGTTAAAGCTTCCTTTATTGTTGTTCATCTTCCGTCTTCTAACATTTGGTATCAAAGTCTGGCCAGTTCTGTGTGCTGGGTGGTAGAAGAAAGGTTTTTTGAGTTTTAGTGGGAGTTTTGTTGAGCTATTTTTGTAGTATTTTATGTTTAACCATGGCTACAACTTCTAACCATTTGGATATTGAAAAATTTAACGAAGTTGGTTTTGAGTTGTGGAAGTTGAAAATGGAGGATCTCCTTGAAGAATGAGATCAATGGGTAGCTGTAACAAATGAAAAGAAACCCAAGAAAATGAGTGACGAGGATTGGGAGAAGATTGATAAAAAGGCATGAGGCACTATTAGGCTGTCTTTCTGATTATGTTCTCCTGAATGTGTCATCGGAAAAGACTGCATACGCTTTGTGGAATGAGATACGTGAAATCTATCAAGTGAAAATTCTGGTAAACAAACTCTACTTGAAGCAGAAACTATTTTCTCTTAAGATGAGGGAAGGTGAATCTATAACCGAGCATTTAAATTCTTTTAATTTGGTTTTGAGTCAGTTAACCTAGATATTGATGTCAAAGTAGAAGATAAGTGTATTATGCTTCTCTATTCTTTACCTGAATCTTGGGATAATTTCATACATGCTATCATTGCTAACATGGAAGATCCAAAGATGGATGCTCTTGTAGCAACTTTGTTGTCATAGGAAATGAGGAAAAAGGCAATAGATAGTACAAGTGATGCTCTCAACGTAAGGGGAAGGCCTAAAGAAAGAGGGTCTAAAGGAGATAAGAATGGGCCTAAGGACAAGTATAAGGGCAGATCTAAAACTCCTAGAAAGAAGAACATAGTAAAGTGTTGGAACTGCGGGAAAAGAGTACATGTGAAGAAGGAATGCATAAATACAAAGAAACGAGTTGATTCCTCCATAGAGAAATCCTCAAACTCAGGTGATGAAGCTTTAATTTCTTGTCTTCAGGTTATGACTAATGAAAATTGATTAATTGATTCAGGATGCTCGTTTCATATGACTCCTCACAAGGAGTAGTTTACCACATATGAGAAATATGATGGAGGTGAAATCTACCACGGTGATAACACTTCATACCCAATTGTTGAAAGGGGTAAGGTTAAGTTGGTTTCAGTGATGGGAGGATTAAAACCCTTCCTGGTGTTTTGCATGTTCCTAGAGTAGCTAGAAATCCGATATCAGTTTTGAAGTTGAATTATCTGGGAATAAGTGTAACTTTTGATAAGCATGGTTGTAGATTGGTAAGAGGGAATTTGGTGATAGTGAGAGGAATAAGGAAAGAAACCTTGTTTAAGCTGGAAGTCACTACTGTTGTAAACTCTGCATATGTAGCTGAAAAATCTGAAAACACTTGTATGTTGTGGCACCATAGATTGGGTCACATAAGTGAGACTGCTCTAAAGTCTATTTTGAATAAAAAAGTTGTTAGATGATTTATCCTATTCTGATGAGAGTTTTGATTTCTGTGAACATTGTGTGTTTGGTAAACAAAACAACAAATCATTTCCTTTTGGTAGTACAAAATCTAAAGTTAAATTGGAATTAATTCATACGGATGTGTTTGGCCCTGTGGATGTTGAATCAATTGGGAAATCTAGATATTGTGTCTCCTTTATTGATGATGTTACAAGGTTTACCTGGTTATATTTTATGTGACATATATCTGAAGTTTTCACTAAGTTTAAAGAATTTAAAGCCTTAGTCGAAAAGCAATCAGATTATAAAATTAAGGTATTAAGGTCTAATAATGTAGGGGAATATTGTTCTAAGGAATTTGATGAATTTTGTAAGCATGCAAGAATTGTGATAGAAAACTACTCCATACACTCCTCAACAGAATGGTGTCGCAGAAAGGATGAATCGAATAATCATGGAAAGATCTAGAAGCATGTTAAGTGGTTCATGGCTTGATAGATGCTTTTGGGCAGAAGCTGTAAGTACTGCTTGTTACTAGATTAATAGAAGTCCTTGTAAAGCTCTTGAAACAACACCTTATGAGATGTGGATAGGTAAGAAACCTTTTGTTTCATATTTAAGGGTATTTGGTTGTGAGGCTTATGTTCATGTGCCTAAAGAAAATCAAACTAAGCTAGATCCTACAGCTAAAAAGTGCATTTTTATTGGATATGGTGATAATGTTAAAGGTTATAAGCTATGGAACCCTTTAACCAGGAAAAGTATCTATTCTAGAGCTGTGATTTTCAGGGAGCTTAGTGTTATTTTTGTACTTGAACCAAAGGAAAATGATAAGGGAAATAGTGTGCATTTTGAAATTAAGCAAGAAGATGCACCTCGAGAAGAACAAAGAGATGGATTCGATGAGGAAGAAGATGAGGAATCAGATGAAGTTACTGATCAAATTGAAGAACGTGAGGAAGAAAATCAGGAAGAGGTTGAGCAAGGTCAAGAACAACAAGAGCTTCATACTCCTATTCTCAGAAGATCCACAAGACAACGAAATCCAGTCGATAGGTATAGCCCACTTGATTTCTGTTGTATATTTGCTTTATTAAGTGTTGACAATGAACCTAGGTCTTATAGGGAGACTCTCTCTTCAAAGGAAAATGAGTCTTGGTTGTAGGCTATGCAAGAGGAGATGATGGCATTGGAAAATTGTAACACCTGGGATCATGTTGACTTGCCCAAAGGAAGAAAGCCCATTGGATGTAAATGGGTATTTAAAAAGAAATTTGGAGTAGACAGTCACTTGGAAAGGTATAACGCCAAATTAGTGGTTAAGGGCTACTCCTAGAGAGAGGGAGTTGATTTTGGTGAAATTTTCTCTCTTGTTGCTAAATTAACTTCTATTAGATTCTTGTTATCTATTATTGTTTCTTGTGATTTTGAGATAGAGCAAATGGATGTTAAAACTATTTTTTTGCATGGGGATCTTGAGGAGGAGATTTATATGCGAGAGCTTGATGGTTTTGTTGTGAAGGGAAAATAAAATTTGGTTTGTACGTTAAAAAATCTTTGTATGCTTTAAAACAATCACCTAGAATGTGGTATCAGAAGTTTGATGCTTTTGCATTGAAGTTGGGATTTCTTAGGAGTGAAGAGGATCATTGTGTATATATTAAGGTTATTAATGATCATATTCTAATTATTATCTTGTATGTTGATGACATGTTTATTGGTAACAACAAGGTAATGTTGGTGAACTCAAGAAACAACTTTCTAGTGCTTTTGATATGAAGGACTTGGGGGATGCTAAATACATTCTTGGAATGGAAATTAGAAGAGATCGTGGTAACAAAAAGCTTTGGTTGAGTCAGAGTAAGTATGTTGATATCATTTTGCAGGGGTTTAATATGCATGATTGTAAGCCAGTTAGTATTCCATTTCCAGTTGGTCCTAAGTTGAGCTTGGATATGTGTCCTAATTTTGATGATGATATTAAGGATATGTCTAAGGTTCCTTATGCTAGTGTCTTTGGTAGTTTGATGTATGCAATGGTTTGCACTAGACTAGATATAGCCCAAGCAGTGGGAGTTCTAAGCAAGTTTATGTCTAACCCTAGTAAAGAGCATTGAACTTTTATTAAAAGGGTGTTTAGATATTTGTGAGGTAATTTTGATTATTGTTTGGTTTATCATGGTACTGATAATGTGGTCAAGTCATTGGACATACATGGATGTTGATGCAGATTGGGCAAGAGACTTGGATAGTTGAAGGTCCACCAGTGGGTATGTGTTTACTTTGTTTGGAGGAGCAGTGAGTTGGATGAGTAAAAAGTAGGCTACAATTGCTTTATCCACTGATAAAGTAGAGTATATGGCTGCTACTCGTGTCTCTAAGGAGGAAATTTGGTTGCAAAGGTTGTGTACAGATATTGGTTTTGATTGAAATATTGTTCAGGTTAATTGTGATAGTCAAAGTGCAATTCATTTGGATAAGAATCTGATGTATCATGCTCGAACTAAACATGTTGATATTTAGTATCATTTTGTTCGTGAGTTGATTGCTAATGGTCAAATTGTGCTAAAGAAGATTGACACACATGAGAATATTGCAAATGTTCTTACCAAACCTGTTAGCACAAAGAAATTTACTTGGTGTAGGAAGGCCATGTGGGCCTTGCTACTTGTACCTAGTTGATTCCATGATGGTGTGATTCCCCTAGCTCTTGCAAGGTATTCGACAAGTGGGAGAATGTTGGGAATCAAGGTGTCTCAACCTTGGCGATTCCTAAGTTGCTTATTTATTATTACTTTAGTTTTTCCCAAGGATAAATATCATTTATGTTATTAAATATTTGTGCTCCTAAAAAAACCTATGATCCATTGCTCATTCCAAATATTTACTCTCAGGCTCTACGCACGTGCAAAAAGTCTTCCTGAGAGGATTTTCAATGACTTTCCATGGAGGAGGCTCGACCCTCCTCCATGTTCAAGTATTATTCCTCTAAATACAACCTTGTGCTGGAATTTAAGTCTTGGCATCTTTGTGTGTTGTGGTTGTGATGGGGAGATATCTCTCTTCAAGTATATTCAACTTTCATCACATGTGTGCACTCTTGGTGGTGTCTCCAAATGATGGCGGGGGATACAGATTGCCCGAAAAACCTTGATATTAATCCTATCAAGGTAAAAGAAAATACATAGCCTCTCAAATCCTTGCGCAACATCATTGCTAGGGAGAGAAGCTATCTACTGCAGGGCACGAAGTTTGCAGTGGAGGAAGTTGAAGTGTTGGGGGAAGATGGTGATGAGGAAAAAGGTAAGCTTCTCTCGTCTCCTTCCATGAAATCTATGTTGGTTCCTAACAAAACCTTAGATGATGCTATAGCATTGGAATATGCTAGGCTTTCAAAAACTGCAATTTTCTTTGCTGCCATGAATGTGAATAAGGTTCTTACAAGGAAATATATGGATGAATGGTTTCATAATGTTTGGAAAAAAAATTAGGGTTTCATTTCTATTATTGTAGGATGGTTCAAAAAGGATTATTTGTGGTCTTCTTTAATAACCAAAAATCTCAAGAAAAAACAACAAAAAAATAGTTTTGGAGTGTTGGAAAAATTATGTTTCAAGCCCTGGCGTGGTTACGAGAGGCTCTTGAAGAGGAAGTCCTGCCACTCTCCAACCCTAGATGGTTGGTTGTAAAACGAGTCCCTCCAAGACTCTAGAAATTTGTTCCCCTATTGTTGGAACCATATGGAAATGTCATGAAAATTGATGATACAAAGGCTCCCCTCTCGCATTTGGATGCGCGGGTGTTGCTTTCATTGCTTCGAAGGGTTGATCTCCCTAAGAAGCTGGAGATAAATTTGAAAAGTGGAACCATAATTTGTGAACTAGAAGCTCTTGGAGGGCTCAATGCTGCTACCTCTGTAGGTGTGAAGGCCACATAAGGAGAAATTTTCCATTAATAAGAAATAAAAATAACAAAAAATCCACCCTTGGTGAAAGGGGGAGAAATAATATCCAATCCCCGTTGAGGGAGGTGAGACCAGAAGAAACTAATAATAGAATAGAGGAGATTGAGGAACACAACCTTACTTTGAAAAATCCAGAAGGAGTTCTTTCGCCTTTGAACCCTGATATAAATAAAAAAACCACCCTCAATTCTTTATAGCTGAGGGAAGAAATAAATGAAAAAGACAAGGAAGCATCATGGGTGAGCAAAGTTTGGAAACCCCAATGGATGAAATCAATAATATAGTAATTGTAAACACAAATTTTGAAAAAGAAATTGTTGGAAATAAAGAAGGCCCAACCAATGGCAGACTAAATGCTCAACAAATTGCTTTGCAAAAAATCAAACAAACCAAAAACCCTAAGGAGAATGGAGGAAAACCAGTTATAGAAACTTACTCCTTCAACTCAATCCCTTAAGAAAGAATTTGTAATAAATGAGGCTAGAAAATGCACTCTGGAAATTGAACCAAAGAACATTACACATGGAAATGATCTAGAAAAGACCTCTTATGGTTGTCCTCAATACCTGGTTGGGGATCTAAATAGCATACCATCTGATAGTGGTGGGGTGGATCTAGATGAATTACATTTTGATGGAGGTGACACCCTCAACACTATCTCCTTTGTAATGGGGAATGAGAAAGCGGATGAGATTTTGATCCCCAAGCATGCAATGACCCCTCTCAGCTCTTTGGATGGAATACTATGCTCAGATGGTTTTGCTTCTCAATCAGGTATGGAATCTGTAGATGATATAGGACTTTTCTCTAATAAGGATATCAATGATGAGGAAAATGTGCCCATGGAGATGGTAACTAAAAAAACTAGGAGATATAGAAAGAAGAAGGGTCTGGAAAACACTAAACAGGCCCAAGATAAGGATTCTAACCAAATATTAAAAGATAAGAGAAAAAAGCTTAGTGGGACTATCTTGCCTTTCAATGTTAAAAGGGTAGAATCTGATAACAAACTCCCCAAATGCTTTGAAAACTTTAAAAGTGACAAGCCCCCCCTAGATAAACAAATCGGATGGATATAAATTGCATTTCTTGGAATGTGAGGGGGCTAAAATCCCTAGACAAAAAACATGTGGTTAGAAGGTTCTTGTCACAAAAGAAAGAACGAGACTGTCCTGTTGCAAGAAGTCAAAGCCAATGGATTCATCCTAGAAACCAGTCTAAAAGTGATATGGAAGGAGGCTTCACAGGTTGCTACCAGCCATGAAAAAGGGAAATATGGTGCTACGATCTTAGTAGCTAATAAGTGGGCCCATCTTATAGATAATACTGGTACCTCCCCTTGTAATAGGGTTGTATGGGTGACCATTAAGAAGGATGAAACCTACTTTGGCATATGCTCCATATATGCCCCTAATGATTATAGAGACTGAATCTCCCTCTGGAATTGGTTGTGTAGTTTACCAGACATCCCTTGGATCTTTGGAGGGGACTTCAACTTTGTTGAGAAAGGAGAAGATAAGTGGCACAGATCATGGCATGATTGGAAGGGAAATGAGAGGTACTATTGGCTAAGGATGAAAGCTAAATTAAAGATTGAAGACACTATTGAAGTCCAAAAGAGGGATTGCAAGGACATTTGGTTCACTTGGTGTAAATTTCAGAAAGGGGAAAGGAGATTTTACTACAGACTCGACAGGTTCTACATAAGCAAAGTCTTTTTCTCAACAATTCAAGTGAAGGATGGTTGTAAAATTGAGGTCACTCCTTACTCTCTCTCTGATCACCACTCGATAAGAGGCATTTTTTTGTCTAAAAGGTGGTTTGGAAAAGACTATTGGAGGCAATAGTAGTTTCTACCTAAATACCAATCACTTAGAAGACAAAGATTGCAAAAATTCCGTTGAGTCTCTTAGACTAATCAATTATTGGTTTCACTGGGATCTCTCCCCAATTGAAAAATGGGAATTGAATACCAAAGGATGGAAAACCTTGTTCCAAACTGTGGGGAAAAAAAGAGCTAAAGTTAGGAGGGCAAGAGAGGCTATCCTACAAGATGAACTCCTTCAAGCAGAAATTGAACTCCAAAGAAATCCTTCAGATGAGGTTGGAACAACCAGGCTAATCTTGGCCAAAAATAGCCTGAGGATTCAAAACACCAAATTTAGGGGCTAAGGGTTAGATTGAAAATGAACTGGCTAGAAAAAGGAGATAAAGGCTCTAAATTCTTCTTCAGATATATTAAAGAAAAGCATGCTAGAGAAAAAATTGCTCAGATTTCGGTTGATGGTAATACCACAGTAAACCAAGAAGAGATAAGGGATCAGTTTTTGCAATTCTATAAAAACCTCTTTACTTCAGAAGATGGTAGTGAGCTCAACTCCAAAGCCAAGGAATATATAAAGAAAATCGTACCAAAGAAGATCAATGAAGATATATCTTTGAAACTTTGGAAAGAAGTCTCTACAGATGAAATTAAGAAGTCCATCTAATCACTCAAGAATGATAAATCTCCAGGGGATGATGGGCTCACAGTAGAATTCTATAAGGCCTTCATAGACTGGGTATCTGAAGACCTATATAGGATTTACAAGGAAGCTTTTGAGAAGGGGACCTTGGGAAGGTATATAAATAAGGGGATCATCAAGTTGATCCCAAAGGATGGGGATAGGTCCTTAGTAAAAAACTGGCGGCCTATCACCCTCCTAAATGTATCTTACAAGATCTTGGCTAAAGTGCTAGCATAAAGGTTGACTGATATTATCCCAAACATCATAAATACTACCCAAACTATATTCATCAAGGGAAGATATATTTTGGAGAACCTCATTACCAACTGGGAAGTTATGAATTGGGCTAAACAAACAAATCAGGATGTTGCAATGCTACTCCTCGACTTTTAGAAAGCTTATGATAGGACTTCATTCTTCTGATACTAGAGGCTTTTGGATTCCCTAAGCCCTTCTGTCACGTGGTTAAAACTCTCTTTCAAGATGTTGCAGCACAAGTGGAGGTCAACGGGATATAAACTCAAGAAATTCTCCTTAAGAGATCAATAAGACAAGGTGCCCTCTTGCACCGGCCTTGTTTGTAATAGCATCAGGTGCACTCCATTTTATTCTTAGGGAGGGAGAAACAACCCCAAAGGTTAAAGGTATCACATTGCTAGATAATAAGGAACTTATTAACTTGCAATTTGTCGATGACACTCCAATCCTCCTAATATTGGAAGAAGAGAATCTTGCAAACCTTATGGGTAAATTAGATATCTTTTGTTGTGCTTCTGGAGCAAAAATTGCCCCTTCCAAGTCCTACCTATAGGGATGGAAAGAAAAACCACCAGATTGGCTAATCGGATTTGGTCTCCAATGGGGGGGACCTTAGAAACTCGTAAGATATTAAGGGATTCCTTTTTTGGTTGTGGATAAGAGACAAAATTGAAAAGAAAATCACAAAATGGAAAAAATAGTTCCTATCCCTAGCTAGTAGAACTCAGATTTGCCAAAAGATACTCTCCTCTTATAGTATTTACTTTGCATCTGTATGGTTTTTTAATTCCTATCAGATCAATGCTATTCATAAGAGGATAAGGGAATTCCTTTGGTCAAATGGAAAAGGGAAAGGAAAAGACACCCTGTGAAATGGGAATGGTGCACCATAGCAAAATCAAATGGCATCTTGGGCCTAAAAGATTTGAGACTGGTTGGAATTTCCCTTGCCTCCAAGTGGGTGATTGTATCCTTAGAACGAGAAGAACCCTGGAAGGTGCTAGTTAGACAGAATATTAGCAATGCTTGGAAACTATTGCCCCTCAATGATATTCTTAGTAGTGAATGGGTTATGTTACCTGCATGGGGTGATCCCACAATAGTGGTTTACAATTTTTGGCCAAACTGGACACTGAAATTATTATTTTTAACTAAATCTTTACATTTGGGCACCTATAGCGGCTAAACCCTGAAGAATTTGAAGATGATGCAAACTAGAGTCTCATCACATTTTGTCTGTAGATTCTAAAAATATTTTTTTCAAAATTTTTGGAATCAGATTGCACTTCTTTTTCCATCTCCCACGAAAACTAATTTTTTTCAAAAAACAACATTTTTAAAAAGTGATGCACATCGTATAACGCATAACTTTTTTTCCATGAAGGATAAAATTCTAATTCTTTTTAATTTAGATTCATAACTATGATATCTAGTGCTTCCACTTTGTTAGATAGTTTTTTATTGAATATTTTTTCTTTAATCAAGTTTCGAAGTCAAACCAATTACAATTTAGACATAGCACGACCGTATAACACAACTTTTTTGTATACATCGAAATTCTTTTTTTTTTTTTGTTGGATCAAGGACTTCAATATCTAGTGCACTCATATTTTTGAATTTTTTTTTGATATTCTGCTATTTTTCCACATGTGCAGAATAGAGACTTTCATTTTCGATGAAAAACCTATGTTTAATAAAACTAAAAAAACAAATACATAATAAAACCAAAACATATTAAAATTATATTCATTGGATAGCTCATTCCAAGGACTACCTGATTCCAGTTGGGTTTGTGAATATTCATCCATTTTCATCCTCAACCCGAGCTCCGAAGTGCCAAAATTCAAGGGTTTTTTTGTGTCTCAAGGTGGGGGTGAGGAATAAGGGGGGTTCAAATGAACCCCTAGGGGTTCGCTCGAACCAGGGTTCATTCGAACCCTAGTTCATTTGGACCCCCATTTTATAAGGGGTTTTGTTGGCTTTTTTGGTGGGAAAGCATTAAAAGGGTTCGCCCGAACCCAGGTTCTAGCAAACCCCTAATGGGTTCGGTCGAACCAATAGGTTCGTACGAACCCCTAAAATCAATTTTTTTTCCATGCACTCATTTTTTGTGAGTTTTCCTTCCTCACTTCAATTGTAAACCACTATTGTGGCTTCACCCCATGGTCCACAGTCTTTAGAACCATCTGAAAGGCTTGGGAAATAATGAAAAAATGCTTAAAGAACTGTCATTTCACTAAAGATGAGAACAAGACCATTTGGTCCAATAGGTCTATATGGTGGAACCTAAAACACAAGGATAAACACTTGCCCTAATTCAAGGATGTTCTAAAAAAAAATCGGCCCATAAGGGAATTAAAACTTTCAATGAAATCTTGAAAAATGGTAATTTAAAGGATTGGAATGAGCTTAGCTCAGAATTTAACTTACCTCAAAGCAATTGGAGGACATATATAGTATTGAGGGAGGCTTGCAACTAGATCAAATTCCCAATAAAGATAAAAGATAATAACTCTCCATTTTTGGAATTTTAATGGAAAAATGGCAATACTATAATGAAAACAAAAGCAAAAGATATTTACTTCATGCTGATAGAAAAAACTAATTTAACAGAACATATGAATGAAAGTTGGAACTTGAACCTGATTATAAATTAGTGGCCATTTTTTTTTCAAAATAACTGGACTAAAGAATTGGAGGCAAAAAAAGTATTTTTTAGATGGTTTTTAATCATTTAGAAATTGTCTTTTAAAAGCAAGGTTGATGACATTGATGTCAACAATCTATGTAGAACTCTTGAAACAATTAAACATATTTTCTTTGAATGCATTTTTTCCAAGGAAGTGTGGAATATATTTTGCAGCAATCAAAATATCTGGGGAAATAATGGAAAACCTCAACCTGAAAAGATCCTAGTCAATTGTAACATTAAAATGGGGAAAACAACTGCTTTTTTTTGGAATTGTTTGTCAACTGAAATTCTATGGGCTATTTGGAAGGCACGAAATGAAGATAGGTTTCAAAGAAGGAAGAGGATGCTTACTGAGTCTAGAAAGAGACTCATGCTTTACAATGTTGCTTTGTAGGTTTACATCTCAGTTGAGCTCACAAAGAAGAAATTTTGGAGATATTTGGAGAATGGAGGAATAAATATTGAAATTCTTGAAGCTGTATATGGACATATGTGGCCTAAAGGTCACCTAGGAGTTGAATTTTTCTTGAAGGCAATGTAGGCATTCCAAGAAGATCTCAAGAAGGAGCAACACAACAACACAAACAAAACACAAGGACACTATGCGGAACAACACAATAGGGTGAACAAGACACAAAGCCCCTCTGCAGAGGAACGAACAACAATAGAGACACCGTTGCTGCTTAAGGGAAGATAAAAAGACAGTGCATTGCATACAAGGGGACAACAAAACTGATATTTCTTTTGCAATTTTTGTAAGTGATATCGATATACAGGGGTCTATGTACTTGAAAGTGAGGTAGTAATGAACTAATGTATATGTGTAATGATGTACAACTGATATATACCTGCAATTATCCTTTTTGATGTATGGTTGGGATAGCGGATAATACTTGATAATGTAATAGGGAGATCTAGGGGCTTGTCTATTTGAAGGGACTGTTTCACCATAATCATATGTGTTGTTTCTACTATACTTAATATAAAAAAATATATTTGTGCTCCATCAAAAGGGGCGTGGGATTTTAAGTTGGCACTTTTTCCACATGTTGGTGCCTTGAAAAATAAGTTATTAGTTTTCAAAAGATTCCCACTTAGTGGTATAACATGGAAAGTGTATTTTTAAGGATGTTTGACAGATTCTATCACAATTGTAAGGGCTAAAAATGGGGGATATCATTTTGGATGTAAGAATCATCTATGAAACGCGTAATAGAATCTTTGCATAGCTATTGATGGTTTATGATGCATGTAGGAGCATCTCCTATTTTATAGGGATTCTTATGACATCTTGTAAGAAGGTGTAATGCCATGTAAGAGACCATGTTTAGCATGTAAGGGGTCAAATGCATTTTTCCCATGGTATTTTTGAACCTTGTTTTGACCCATGGTAATGTTTTATGGTGGTATTTTGAGCCCCCATGAGTTTATATATTGAGGGATTGAGATGAAGACACTATGAGATGTTTTATAGGTACACAAATGCTACCAGATTGAAGAGGAGTTAGAGTGGATGTATTGTAAACATACTTGTTTTAATACAAGTTATTCATCTCTTCTTTGGTGGAGTTTTTTCCGAAAGGGTTTCTCCACACTAAACACTATGTTATGTGTTGTGCTTTTTGTTCTTTACATTTTCATTTCTCACAGTTGTTTAAATATCAATATGGTTTACATTGCATAATTTGGTTTACAACAATTTGTTAAAGCTTCCATTATTGTTGTTCATCTTCCATCTTCTAACATTATTTAGATATGATTAACATTGATTGTTGTATTATTTGTTATACCTAGATATTTATATTGGTATTGGAGTGTTTGTTAGACCTAGATACCTTATGGGGCACATCTAAATTTAGGATGTGATTTGGCCTTGGGGCATATTTTAGTGCTAAACCGAGGCATCTAATTAAATTGCATTCAAATGAAATTTATGGGTGATTAATTAATTAATTCAAATATTCAGTAGAGATGGGTTTGTGTGAACCAATGTTAATGAAATATGAATTAATGAGTTTGACTAAAAAAATACGTTGTTGAATCATCATATAAATATCATAATTATTTTTTCTTTGCATGCCTAAAATCTAGTTCAATTGGGGGTGAATTATTCATGCATCATTGGATCCTTAGAAGGCTTACATGAGGATGTGAGCCACACAAATAAACCCATGGGAACTCCATGGGAACCATCTAGTTCATTTGTGTCATCCCATGTAGACTCCATGGGTGTCATTTAGTTCATTTGTATTGTTGTCTTGGCATCAATGAATGTCATGGTCAAGCTTAATTAAATATTTAACTAGAAATTTCTTGTACCTTAGTTGAGATTGTTATTTGGGTTATTTTTATAGTAATTATATGACCATCTAAACTCCTATGTTAGTTAGACTATATAGTCAACAATGCCTTATCAACATAATTTCATGATGACATCACCCCTACCTTTATCAATCTTTTCCCACTATGGGAGAAAAACCTTCAATGAATCATAACTTTTGAGTTGTAACTTAGATTTTGATGTGGTTATTTACCCTAAGTTAATTTTCATGCATAGAATCCAAATTTATCACTAGGTTTAGTTATTTTTTGTCTTTTTTTCTATTTTTTTTTAAATCACTAGAAATCTATAAGCATGTGATTAGGATTTTGTAAAAGCAATACATATAAAGTATCATTCACATTTTTTGGTGGGGGTTATATCACAAAATATTTTCTAGGGGGTTGTATTAGGTTGTGTTGATAAACTTTGGAGCGTCGTCTCTTTTGAGGGGAGCATCTCTCCTTTGCCTTAAATGAGGAGATCTATCTCTCTAGTGGATACATTTTGTACATGCAAACCTAACATGGCTTAGTTGTTGAGCACATCTCTTTTCACCAACCTAAGTTGGGCTTGAAGGGTGTGTTGGTGTAAATAATATATTATTGTACCTCAAGTGGATATTATTTAGATTATCTCTATGTAATGTCCTCATTTTTCACAATATGGTCTCATGAGCTTTTGCCCAGTCTCTAGTTTTTCCCATAAACCTCTAAGCATTTTGGTGAGATCTCCAAAATCATTGGAGGATCCAGGTTCAATTTATCTTGGCATCTAAAAGTGGCATTGAGCTCAGTTGTTGGTTTGGATTGCTACGATGTTTTTTGAAGCATTTTTGAACTCTTGGTGTGTTATCAAAACTTATTGGAGAGTATGTCTATTTTTAGAAAGTTCTTGAGTTGGCACTAGTCTTCATTCCACTGCCTTAGTATCATCCTGACATGCTCAAATTAGGTTTTCGAAGTTGTTGTAGTGCTTTCCATAACTGGGTTGAATTATTGATTTATTATTTAATTATTTCACTAACGTTGTATAATATGGAGAAATAATTAAAGGACAACTTAGTGTAATAGCTTGTTGGAAAGGAAATTAAATGTTTTAAAAATTGGACGCTTAGAAAAGGGGGTCTTTGTTGGTATGTGGCGACTAATCATGTAACTAATTTCCTCATCAGTTTCTGTTGGCCTTCACGACTGATAATGGTGGACATAAGAAACCAACCAGACCTATAATACAGTGGGAGCTACAAGTTCAACAATGTCATCCAGGATTAGTCTCTAAGTGGGAGATTGTTTGGTGTGGAGCCTGATCAATCTCCAAGTGGGAGATTGTTGGTATGTGGTGACTAATCATGCAAATATTGTACACTCATAACATATCCTCATCGGGGTTCGAGGGTTCGGGGGTGACAACCTCCAATCGTAGGGGTTCGGGGGCGTAACCCACAATTTTTTTCTATTAACTCGCCAAGGTTTTCTCACTAACACGTCAAATTAAAAAAAATGACATTGTAAAAACCCTAATTCTTGAAGCTTCCAAAAAGCTTGTTATAAGCGGCTGGGATGTAAGTTGTGGTCTGTATAATTCGTGAGATTGTAATAAATTTTACATTGGATAATAAAATCATTGGGTGGCTCAGTTTTTGTGGATGTATCCCACATTGGGTGAACCACATTAAATTTCTGTGTTGATCTCTTTTGTGTTATTCTTCATTATTATTATTTTGGGTTATTTAATCTGCATATAATTGTTAATGTTTATTGCTCTGATCTTCCTGAACTCTAACAACTGGTATCAGAGTCGTGTGTATTTCGGTTGATTGGTAGGAAACCTCTAGATTTGAGTGGGAGCAATGGAAGAAGGAAAATTCAAGGTTGAGTAGTTCAATGACCAGAATTATCAATTATGGAAGATGCAAATGGAAGATTATTTGTATCAAAAGGATCTATGGCGGCCATTGCAAGGAAAAGCAAAGAAAGATGCTACAATGTTTGACAAAGAATGGGAGATTCTAGATAGAAAGGCATTGGGAACCATTTGGTTGTGCCTAGCACCATCTGTGGCGTTCAATATAATAAAATCAAAGGAAACAATGGATATGATGGAACACTTGGTTAAATTATATGAAAAACCCTCAGCCTCAAATAAGGTATTTCTCATGAAGCGTTTGCTTAATCTCAAAATGATTGAAGGTGGATCTGTGACAGATCATTTAAATGAGTTTAATATGATTACCAGTTAGTTAACTTCTATAAAAGTGAATTTTGATGAAGAGGTGAGGGCTCTCTTGGTTCTACGTTGTTTTCCAAAAAGTTGGAATAGCTTGGTAATGGATGTAAGTAACTCTATCTTTGGTTCAAATATATTAAAATTTGATGATGTTGTTGGTGTTATCCTTAGCGAGAAAATGCGATGGAAAAGCACAGGTGAGAGTTCAACATTGGATAGTGCTTTGATTGTAGAGAACATGGGAAGAACAAAGGAGAGAGGAAAAAGCCCAACAAATCATGGGAAGTTGCAAGGGAAGTCGAAGAAAGGCAAATCTAAATCCATAGGAAAAATGGATTGTTGGCACTATGGAAATCCAGGACACTTGAAGAAGGATTGTTGGTCTCGAAAAGGAAAACAAGGAGACAGACAACATGATGACAGTAAGGAAGCTAATGTTGCAAGTAATAAATTGCAAGATGCTTTAATTTTGTGTTTAGATAATGTTAATGATTCTTGGGTAATAGATTCAGAGGCTTCATTTCATGCCATACCCCATAGGAAATATTTTGTAGATTATGTTCAAGGTGATTTTGGACAGGTATATTTGGGTGATGATGAACCCTATCAGATTTTTGGAAGAGGAAAGATAGAAATCAAGTTGTAGAATGGAAATGAATGGTTGCTACAGGAGGTAAGGCATGTTCCAAATTTGAGAAGAAATTTAATCTTTATAGGACAACTGGGTAGTGAAGGATGCATAGTTACCTTTACAGAAACTTTTTGGAAGGTCACTAAAGGTGCATTAGTAGTAGCTAAAGGTGAAAAGGTAGGCACGTTGTATTTGTGTATTGGTAATACTTATTCTACCTTAGCTGCTATAGAAACAGTTGCTACTAAGACAGTGAGAGCACTTGCTACAGGGACAAAAACAAAATTGTGGCACCATACAATTAGGCACATGAGTGAGAAAGGGATGAAGATCCTTCACTCCAGAAATTTTCTACCAGGTCTAAAGCAGATTGACTTGGAGTTCTACGAAAATTGTGTTTATGGAAAACAAAAAAGAGTGATTTCTCAAAGTTGGGAAAGAGAAGAAGAGTGAGAAATTAGAGCTTGTGCATTTAGATCTATGGGGACCAACTCAGGTATCTTCTCTTGGTGGTTCTTGCTATTATGTTACTTTTATTGATTATGCAACTAGGAAAACATGGGTGTATTTCCTAAAACAAAAATTAGAAGTATTTGAAACTTTTAAAAAGTGGAAAGCTTTGGTTGAGAATGAGAGTAAAAAGTTGAAGTGTCTCAAATCTGATAATGGAGGCGAGTATTGTGGCGGAGAATTTGAAAAATATTGTTCATAGAATGGAATCCATAGGTAGAAAATAGTTCCTAGAACCCCACAAGAAAATGGTGTGTCTAAGAGGATGAATAGGACCATTATGGAGTGTGCAAGGAGCATGAGCCTTGCATGTTGGACTACCCTTACAGTTTTGGGAAAATGTTGTACATACCAATGTTTATTTAATAAACAGAGGACCTTCAAATCCTTTGGATAGTGACATTCCAAAGGAGGCATGGGCGAGTAAAAAGGTAAACTATTCATTTCTGAAAACCTTTGGTTGTGAAGCTTTTGTCTATGTTGATATAGAAAATAGAACCAAGCTTGAGGCTAAGTCTAAAAAATGTAACTTAATTGGATATGGAGTAGATGAATTTGGTTATCGTTTAGGTATTATGAATATCATAAAATCATTAGGAGTAGAGATGTTATATTTGATGATAAGGTCATGTACAAGGATCAGTCGCAGGAAAAGAAGCATGAACAAGCCAAAAAGGAATATGTGGTGTTGGATGAGATTCCAGAAAATAAAATGCCAATGGTACCTGATGCTCATCAACAAAAAGTTATCCCACAAACTCCTGCAAGTGTTAGATGTTCTACAAGGATAACTAGACCTTCAGAAAGATTTTCTCCATCATTATATTCTATATTATTAATTGATTCTAGTGAACCTAAAGGTTGTGAAGAATCAATGCAGGTAGATACCAAAAAGCAGTGGGAGTTAGGCATGAAAGAGGAAATGGATTCATTGCTGCAAAATCAAAATTGGGACTTAGTCCAATTGCTTGCAAGTAAAAGAGAATTACCAAATGAATGGGTTTATAGGTTGAAGGAAGAAGATGGAGGCAAGAAAAGATATAAGGCCAGACTCGTGGTAAAAGGTTTTGCACAAAAAAAAAGGTATATATTTTGATGAAATATTTTCTTCGGTTGTAAAGATGACTTCTATTAGAACTATTTGAAGTCTTGTGGCTACAAAAGACTTGCATCTTGAATAGCTAGATGTGAAAACAACATTTCTCCATGGGGATTTTGAAGAGGAAATATACATGCAACAACCACAGGGATATGAGGTCAAGGGTAAGGAAGAATTTACGTGCAGGTTAAAGAAGAGTTTGTATGGCCTGAAGCAAGCACCTTGGCAATGGTATTTGAAATTTGATAGTTTTATGGATGAACAAGGTTACAAAAGATGTCATTCTGATTATTGTGTTTATTTTAATAAATTGGATAATGGCATCTATATTATCATGTTGCTTTATGTTGATGACATGCTTGTTGTCGAGTCTAACAAGCAGCATATTAATGAACTTAAGAAAAAATTAGCAAACTCATTTTCTATGAAGGATTTGGGTGTAGCAAAACAAATCCTTGGTATGAGGATCACACAGGACAGGACAAACAAAAAATTATTTTTGTCTCAAAGTGAGAATGTAGGGAAGGTGTTGAAAAGGTTTAACATGCAGAATGCAAAAAAAGTTAGTACACCTTTGCCTAGTCATTTTAAGTTGACTAAGGAGATGTGTCCAAAGACATAAGAGGAGGAAGACAAAATGTCTAAAATACCACATGCATCAATAGTTGGTAGCTTGATGTATGTAATGGTATTCACAAGGCTAGATATTGCACATGCAGTAGGAGTTGTGAGCAGGTATATGAGCAATCCGGGAATGGAACATTGGAATGCGGTAAAATGGATTCTCTGATATTTGAGAGGTACTACTTCAAAGAAACTATGTTTTGGAGGAACAAATTTTGCTCTAAAATGATATGTTGACTCTGATTTGGTGAGTGATATTGATAGCAGGAGGAGTACTACAAGGTATGTTTTTACTATAGGAGGTATTGCAGTTAGTTGGATTTCAAGGCTGCAAAAGGTTGTTGTGCTTTCAACCACTGAAGTTGATTATGTTGCTACTACAA
The DNA here is from genome assembly GCA_007258455.2 of Sequoia sempervirens. Classification (NCBI taxonomy): domain Eukaryota; kingdom Viridiplantae; phylum Streptophyta; class Pinopsida; order Cupressales; family Cupressaceae; genus Sequoia; species Sequoia sempervirens. Next base: position 44,238 of record VDFB02041422.1, read on the forward strand.
AAGCTAGCAAGGAGATGATTTGGTTAGAATGTTTTTAGAGGAATTGGGACAACAACAAGAAGATAGCCCTTTGTACACTAATAGCCAGAGTGCCATTCATCTTGCTAAGAACTAGCTTTGCTTTCAAAAACTAAGCACATACTATTGGATGTTGTGGTTGTATTGTTGATATGTGGTTTTCATTGATGTCAACACTATTAGCACTGTTGTATTGAAGGTTTTATATGTCGAGGATATTGAGAAAATTGTTAAAGAAAATGTTGCAGGTTGCCAAAGGAACAGTGAAGGTTATGAAAGTGTCTTGATCCGTAGGTAAATGATCAACTATTGTGGACTAAAGGGTTTATTGCTGAGAGTATCTAGTCTATCCACCAGAAGTTTCAGAGGTCCACGTGAAGTCTTGATCTTGTTATGAATAGTGTGTTCTGACAACTTTTTTGTGTTTCAGTTAGTATTCCTGAGTAAAGTTGATATGATTTTATTAATCTCATTTGTTGTGGATGCCTCCTTGTTAGTTCTTGTTTCTTGTGGATGCTTCTAGATCATTCTCTATCCTTGTTGTACATCTGCATTGATCGGTGTGCTCATGGTCGAAGATTTTTCTTGTGTGTGTTCATGTTTTCATGTTCTTGGCCGACATGATGGTTCTAATGTGTTGCAGATCCTTGGAGATTTAAATTTGAATGTTTGGCGCGCTCGAGGATGTTGTTTTAGGTCACATCATAATATTTTATGACGATGTTTGATTCACATTAAATATTTATTTGTAAATTTGGGGCTGACATTGTTAATATGTTTTATATTTTGGCCGATGAAGTTGTTGATGTAAATCCAGGTTGCAGATATATAAGAATGGTTGTTTGTGCGAAGTTAGTGTGTGTGAAGTGAGGATAATCCAAAGGAGAGAAAGTGTGCAAAGATTGATCTATTCATTTGATTGCAGAGTAGAGTGTGAAGAAGTTTGAGAAAAGTGTGAAGAAGTATTTTTGTGCTTAACAGGAACTGTAATCAAGCTTGTGCAAAAGCTATTTTCTTAGTTCATACCCTACGGATCTAATCTGAATTGCTTTGTATTCTTGGGTAGTGAGCCCTCTTGTATTTGAGTAGTGAGCTCTAGGCAGTGTGCCTGAATGCATGTGCATTCCCATTATTTTTCATTATACTTTTAACAGGGTATAATATTGTGGACTAACATCCACCGTGGTTTTTCCCCTAACAGGGTTTCCACGTAAAAATCTTGGTGTTCTCTGAAGAAGTTTAATTTAAGCTTGAGGTGATTCGTGATGGCATCATACAAGAAGGACAACCCTAGATTTGATGTAACAAACTACTCACTGTGGAAAACTAGAATGGAATGTCATTTGAGATGTCTAAGTGAACACTTCTAGAAGATCACAAAGAATAGATATGTTATTCCTCGGAATGGTCCTTCCACTCCTGATGAAATTAATGAGGCTGAGAATAACATCAGGGCTATGGAAGCTTTGCTGAGTGCTCTGACGAATTTGGAAATGAAAAATGTGATAGGTCTGAAGACAGCTCATGAGATGTGGACGAAGCTGGAAACTTTGTATGGAGGAGATGCACATGTGAAGATGGCTAAGCTATAGAGTTTGAAAGGAAAGTATGAAAATTTTAAGATGGGTGAAGATGAAAATATTTCTTCTTTTATGCAAAAAGAAAATGAACTAGTGATGAGTATTAGATGTGTTGGTGGTACCCTAGAAGAGGAAGAAACTATAGCTAAAGTGCTTAGATAATTTCCTCCCTCTTACAAAGCAAAGGCTTATGCTATTTAAGAAATCAGATCAATGACGAATGTGACAAGATATACATTGATTGGTAAATTTACGACCTTTGAGTTGAGTGAATTTGATGAATCTGTTCCCAAGACTAAATCTGCATTTAAGGCTACTGTATCCAAAAGAAACAAGCAAATATGTGATTTGGGACAATGTTCCAAAAATTCATTCAAGTATGAGGAAGAAATGAAACATCTTGAAGATGAAGAAAGAGAAGTAGAAGAGTTGGAAGACTAATTGTGAAGAAAGAAGGTAGAGGACAAGGTAAGTATAAAGGAATGTTTCCTATTAAATGTTTCTCTTGCAATAAAATAGGTCATTTTGCATCAAGGTGTCCTAAAAGAATTCCTAGGTCTAAGCCTAACAAATCTAGATTTCAAAAGAAATGTTACTATGTTGAAGGAGTGATTGATGAAGAGTCTGATAAAGAAAATGGAAATGAAGATGAATGTATGTTCCTTGCTATCAAGGACAATGGTTTGGTGGCTAATGAATCTACTAAAGTTGAGAAATATCTTGCAACCCGAATTGAAGAAAAGGATGAGTGGGTTATTGACAGCGGATGCTCACATCATATGACTGGTGACAAAAGCAAATTTGTAAGTCTAGAGAAATATGACGGTGGGGTTGTAAGATTTGGAGATAACAATGTTGGTGTGATTCGTGGCAGAGGATCTATTTGTCTTGGTGGAAAGCATATCACTGATGATGTCCTTTATGTTGAAGGATTGAAGCACAACCTATTGAGCGTTGGGTAGGTGGTGGACAAGGGCTATGATCTTCAGTTCAAAGGTGGAAGATGCAGGATACTTGGAAGTTCTGGAAATGTAATTGCTTCAAGTAAAAAGAAAAAAGGTAATATTTTTCAACTGAATGTTGCTAGTGAAAGTTGTTTAATTGCTCAAGTAGATGAAAGCTGGTTATGGCATAGGAGGCTGTGTCATGTGAATTTTGATAACATTGTTAAGGTAAGTTCCACTCAAGCAGTAAGATATACCCCTAGGGTAGTAAAGACTGCTAACACAATTTGTAAGGAATGTCAGATGGGAAAACATACTAGAGTTTCTTTTTGGAGCAAACACCATCATTCTAATGGAATACTGGAGCTTGTGCATATTGATCTATGTGGTCCCTCTAGAGTCAGATGTCTTCATGGAGAAAGGTACTTTATGTTGCTTATTGATGATTACTCTAGGATGCTATGGGTTGCTTTCTTAAGAGAAAAATGTGAAGCATTAGAGAATTTTAAAAGTTTCAATGCTATAGAAGAGAATGAGAAAGGTCTTAAAATCAAATGCTTAAGGTCAGACAGAGGTGGTGAGTTCACCTCCAGGGAGTTCAATTCTTTCTGTGAAGAGCATGGAATTAGAAGACAGTTATCTGCTCCTCGAACCCCTCAACAAAATGGAGTTGCAGAGAGAAAGAACAAAACAATTCTGGATGCTGCTAGAACAATGATGATTGAAGGAAATGTGCCTCACATCTATTGGAGTGAAGTTGTAAGCACTGTTGTGTACACTTTAAATCGGGTAAATGTCAATGGTGATTCTGGTAAGACTCTTTTTGAACTATGGTTTGGTTAGAAGCCTACTGTTAAATATTTCAAGATCTTTGGAAGCAAATGTTATATTAAGAGAGATGAGGACATAGGAAAGATTGATGCAAGAAGAGATGAAGGAATTTTTCTAGGTTACTCTACTAAAAGCAAGGCCTACTGATGTTATAATAGAATATTGAAAAAAAAAATGGTTGAAAGTGAAAATGTTAGAGTTGATAGGGACTTTGCTGAATCATCCAGGATACTTGTGGATATGATTCAAATGATGACTAGGGAAGAGAAATACATACAAAGGGGAAGAATGCTGCAGAACACAAAATCAACTTCAAATTATTCACAGTAAATCAAAGAGAATCGAGGGAAGGAGACAAGTGCAAGTGCAAAGAAGAACCACAAAGAACCCGAGGAGAGTTCGAGGAGAAGTCCTAAGGTTCAAGGTAATGTAAGAAAGCCTAAATCATTAGAAAATCAAATTATAGGAGATAAAAGAACAAGGTGTGCAAAACTAGAAGAAAGATTAGAGGGAAAGTATTATTGCCTAATTTCTAAGATTGAACCTAAAGATGTCAATGAATCTTGTAATGATGAACACTGGATGGAAGCTATGAAAGAAGAACTAATGCAAATTGAAAAGAATGATACATGGATTCTTGTTCCCAAACCTAAAGATAAAAATGTGATTGGTACTAAATGGGTCTTTCGGAATAAGCTGAATGAACAAGGTGAAGTAGTCCGGAATAAAGCAAGACTGGTATGTAAAGGGTATTCACAAATGGAAGGTATTGATTTTGAAGAAACCTTTGCCCCTATTTCCAAAATTGAAGCTGTAAAATTATTTCTTGCTTATGTTGCATATAAGAACTATAAAGTCTATCAAATGGATGCAAAGTCATCTTTTCTGAATGGTGAGCTAGAAGAAGATGTATATGTTGAACAGTCGGATGGATTTCAACTGATTGAAAAAGAAGACATGGTTTGCCGATTAAAGAAAGATCTATATGGACTCAAGCAAGCCCCCAGAGTGCAGTATGCTAGACTGGATAAATACTTATTAAAGCTTGGATTCAATAAAGGTACTACTAACAACAAATTGTATTTCAAATTGGATCATGACAAAGAGTTGATTATTGAGGTCTTTGTTGATGACATCATTTTTGGAGATGAAAATCTATGTATGAAATTTGCTGATGAAATGAAGAGTGAATTTGGAATGAGTATGATTGGAGAGATGAAGTTATTTTTGGGATTGCAAGTTACTCAGTTAGACAAAGGGATTTTCATATCTCAGTCCAAATATGTGAAAGAGCTGCTGAAGAAGTTTGGCATGGAAGACTCAAACCTTGTTGGTACTCCCATGGTAACTGGATGCAAGTTAACATAGAATGATGATTCTCCTAAGGAAAATCAAACAAGATACAGGTCAATGATTGGTGGATTTCTCTATTTAACTCATACCAGACTAGACATTATGAATGCTACTAGATTTCAGGTTGATCCAAAAGAGTCTCATGTGACTGTTGTAAAGAGAATCTTTAGATATATGAAAGGAACAACTAATTTTGGGCTTTGGTACCCTAAGGATGATGATATTACCTTGAGTGCATATACTAATGTAGATTGGGTAGGAGATGTAGATGACAGGAAAAGTACTAGTGGTGGTGCTTTCTTCCTAGGAAAGAAGTTGGTGTCTTGGATGAATAAAAAGTAGAATTCCATTTCTCTATCTATTGCTGAGGTAGAGTATATTGCTGCTACAAATAACTACACTCAAGTGAT
>VDFB02041422.1:52453-63042 GCA_007258455.2 Sequoia sempervirens
AATGAAGTTGACATAGAAAAAGAGGTTGTAGGAGGACTTTAAATAATTATAAAATTATTTAAATAGAGAGGGAAAATGACTAATTAAATAATAAAAGCATTATTTAATTATAAAGGACCTCCTACAACCTCTTTTTTTGTGTTGACTTCATTATCCGTGCCAATCTTATATCTTGACATCTCATTCATTTTCAGCCCTTGATTAAAATATTTTATAATTCAATCTTAGCCATTCATTTCTTTTCTTTGCCCTAATTTTTTCCTTGACCCTATGTCATACTACAACTTTCATTCTTGGCCATTGATTGACATATCTTATTGAAATTCAATCTCAAGCCTTCATTCAAATTTGTTTTTTCTATAGAAGACCTCTATCATTGTCATTTCTACATCTTATGCATATCTAGAGCAAGTACATGCTATTAGTGTGAGACAACTATCTTCAATATTTTTCTAGTCATTATCATAGGCTATTATTGCACACTAGAATATGAGGGCATCAAGCACATTTCAAGAAAAATGGAGAATGGAAATGGAGGTGAAGCAATGATGGCATGAAGAATTTATGGTGGTATTGCTTTATATTTCATGTTTTTATGCTTATTTATGCTCTATTGTTGGTTTAGGGTTAGTTTTGATGCTATTCTGCCTATACTTGAAATTTACCCTAGATTACAAATAGGTGTATTTTGAAGGTGGTTTGACACTACAATAACCTGCAGTCTACTACAACAGTCTTGAAACTACTCTTTTGATCAATATCACTCTTGTAGTTATCCTTCTTCTTGCATGTGATAATGGTGTTAGGAGATAGTTGGGAAAGTGCATTGTTGTTTAGTACCTTTGGATGGTATCCTTGCAAGACTAGAGGGTGATTTGAGGGTCTTCAATGACTGATATAACCTACAAATTATGAGCAGTGATCTTATAACAATTTCTACAATGCATTACAAAACCTGTAACATTCAATTTCAGTGCTATGTTTGAGATATTTTCATATGGATGTCTCAAATGTTAGTTTATTTCATGTATTGGCATGTTTGTGGATGATTATCCATCAAGATGTTGTAATGATAAATGAGTGAATGCATAGTTTTTGTATCAAATTTGTAATAGCTAATGTTTGCATGTTGATTTGTTCTATTGGGCCTTGTAATAACAATTAATCCTATTTTGCAAGTTAAAGTTGTCATTTCATATTGGCAAAAAAAAAAAAATTTAAAAAAATCTAGGGTGGTTATTACACTAATTATTTAGATAATTCTAAGATAAGTTTACTTTATTCTTTAATTTTCTCTAAATAAGGTTTAATATAATATTATTGTTTTTAGAGGTTGAATTTTCCTTCTAATCTCCTATTATATTCTAATTTTATGATTGTGCGATACGCTTAGTTACATGCTTACTTTGGTGAATAGGATTGTGCTCTATTGATTCATCATTTATTGTGTATATGTCTTCAATTTATTGTATAAATAGTTATTTGTTTTGAATCTGAATTGTTCCTATGCTCTAGATTTATTTCAACTATAACAAAAACTAGAAAAGATCCACCTCCATTTTTTCCCATTCAAAAATTTAGAACTTGTTTATTATTATAGCGATTGTAGCCTAATATTATAGCAATTTAACCTAATTGGAGGATTTTCAAGAGAATAGAAGGATATAAAGAAATGAAGTTTAAATTTATAGAGGAGAAAATATCATACTTTGTAGTTCTCTCCCTTGGTTCTAATCCCTTCATATGCACATGTTTATGTTCTTAAAGGGGGATCTTCTAAATATTTTAAAGTGGCCCTAGGTCCTAAAAGGGCCTTAGTTCTGTGTTGAGGGTTGTGTATTTAATTCATTCCCCTAATTCATTTTAATCATCAATCACAAATAGCATTTTTGTATGAGCACATGCAAACAAAAGATACAAAAGATATTTTCTCAACAAAGAAAATATCAAATATCCTCCATAACAAGTCTCATTAAGGAAGTTTTAAAATATGCCTTGAGACTATGTAATGAAGAGTTAAGGTTTTTGTCATTGAAGCTTCCATCAAATTTTGGAATGAAAATCCTTATTTCAAATTGGAAGCTAGTGTTTTGAGAAACATGCATATTAGATGGAGAATGTTGAAGAATTTGTTGAAATCTTGCAGTCAAATCTTGTAAGATACATTTTTTCTCTCTCTTGACTTTGTAAAATTTGTTGTAGAAAAAATGTTTGAGAGTTTTGAAGAAAAATTCCTTCCAAAGTGTAAATTTTAATCCACATCTATGAGTTTCATAAATTATTTTTAAAATTGAAGGTCTTAGTGAAAAAAACTCATTAAACATGTTAAGGGTTAGTTTTCCAATTGTTAAACCCACCAAAAGCCATTGAAAAGACCCTAAAATGAGGTATAAAGTTTTGTAATGCATACCTGAGAAAAAGAGAATAGAGCTACCAAGAATAAAAAGTTGAAACACTTAAGGAGGATAGATCTTTGGGTTGCAAATGAATTTTTAAAAAGGAATGCCAAATAAAACCTTAAGAATCTAAATCTATGCAACTAGAGTTGAGGAAGTTGGTAATGATTGATCAAACATTTTAGAAGACCAAATCCAAAGTTGTGACCACACAACTTTGATATCATTGATATGAGAAAATGTGAACAAAACACACAAGAGTGGCTTTATCAACAAAGGAAATATCAAATCTTATTCATAACATGTCTTATAAAGGAATACACAAATGCTTTTAAAAGAAGGAAGTGTAACATGCCCAATGTTCTACTAAAACATTTTCCTAAGTTTTTACCCACAAGTGAATAAACCATGATGCCATAACATAGCAATAAATTTTTCTTTTCTAAATGTAAACTACATGCACATAAGAAATAAACAATATTTCAAACTTCCATTGCATTCCATTGTAATTTCACAAAATCTTTCCATACCATTTTCATGTAGAATAAACTCAAGTACACAATTCAATTTTACATCTTTCCAAACAAATAGATACAAAGTACTGTTGGAAATAGGATGCCATTTAATTGCAAATCCTAAACATTATTTATTTCATGTATCTCCTAGATTCTTGGAATGTGTTCAACAACACTAAGATTAGGATGAGATTAATATTTGATGAAATAATCATGATTATTGACATTTGTAATTAATTCTAAATGTAAGGAGCATGTGAGGGCATCCATAGTGAGTTCCTAAATAATAGGGGCACATGGGGCACCCACATGGTAAGGTGACACTCACCTTGTGTTTAGTTAACTATACAAGTAACAGTTAACACTTCATGCATGCAAAGATCCTAGGAGTTAGGGTTTGATGTTTGCATGCTTGAAGTTCAATTTAGTTCAGAATCAGTTTAGTTAGTTTAGTTTACAGTTCAGTTATTTAGTGTCTCAAGTTTCCTTGGAATGCATGGCTAATAACATTGAGTTGTATGACAGATAACAGGGACTACCTCCAGTTAACAAGGGATGACCATTCTTGCATGAATGGTGTTGAGTAAATTTTTCAATTAACTAGAAATAACTTGGAGCCAACTTGGGCGCCCAAGATGCTTTCTTGTATTTACCTCTCTTGCATGATAATATATTTTTGAAGGCTCAGTTAAGTAGGATTACTTATGGGCGCCAACTTTGAGAAGAGCTTTGGAATTATCACCAAAGTGAAGGATGAGTTGTAGCTTCAGTTTGGGACGCCCAAATGCATGAAGCACATGTTGTAAGCCTTAGTCTTCACAGAATAACTCAACTTGAAGCAATATGGCGTAACTTTTCTAAGGCTTGAGCTTGTGCATTGTAATTATCACCTTTTGGAGATTACAAGGTTGCATATTGTCTCTATATATCATTCAAGTTGAAGAGAGTTTTCATAATTGTTATTTGCAAGTGTGAAGAAGATTGGAAAAGACAGAAGAAGCATTCTCAAGCAAGAATTGAAGCTATTGCAATTCATAGATTGAATAATAGAATAATTCTTGGTGGAGTTTTTTCCCGAAAGGGTTTCTCCATGGTACATCTTGTGTAATCTTTCTAATATCATTTCTAGTTCTTATATCAACTTCTGTCTTCATTCTACAACAGTAAAATGGATTAATCAAGATAATCACCCACAAAGAATATATGTAACAAAGGAAAAGCTTATTTAGATCAGCAATATTAAAGTTTTACATAGTATTAAGCTAAGTAAACACCTCATTTTTCAACAAGTACATACATAGCTCTTCTGAGCTTCCAATGCTAAAAATACATATGGTCTAGGTTCTCCAACTTCAAATATTTAGCTGCCAACTGATGAGGAGAAGCATCACTCAAGCGCTTTTCCACCAACAATGGACATACTATGGTCCCCACACATCTACCTATCAAGTAAGATGGCCTTACCCTACGACAAAGAGATTGGTTGGATAACCCCATAATATTAGCCCTCCCTAAGCTAGTGTTGTGTCTTAAAAACCAGAACTTAATCATAAGGTAGCTTCTACCTACGAGTATGACAATCCCAAACTAGAATTCCTAAATAGATCACAGTGAATTGACAGTGTAAACAGTGGCAACTTACACTACTTTGGCCAAAGTATTTGTCACCCAGTTACTTCGAGTGATACTCATCCTATTCACACACCTTCCTAGCTTGATTTGTTAATACTATACATATTCTACACATAGGAAATTCCCTCCATTGTGTAATGTTTAACCCTAGGAACAACCTATTTCCTCTTACTTAACATTACACTATAGTAACCAAACTAAAGCATAAAACAATCTTCACAAACTCCCTTGTCAACTAACTAGGACTATTTAACCATGAATTAACATAGTCTATAGTTGAACACATAATCACTCATACCTACATACATAGTATGCTAAGATATTCCCCTTATATGGCTATAAACAAACACAAAGATATCTCTTTTCCTATTAATTCAATCAATTCAAGCAACACTCATAAAAACAAGTAATCTTTTCAACTTAAACCAGAAAAGTAAAGAAGAGAACTAGCATGCTTGTAATTAGATAGCTCCAATTGATGAATAAGGTTTCCTAGCATAGCCTCCACCAAACAGTTTGCAAATCCTTCCCTTGACCAAATTCCACAGAGAAATCTCTAAAAACCTCACTAATCTCACACCAAAAACCTCTCAAACTCACAACTCAATATTGCAACAGAGTAACACTCAGAAAACCATAAATTTAGATAGAAAGAATGCATCCCAAATGAAGTGAAAGACAACTCTATTTATACAAAAGGATCAACAACTAAAGGTTAGAAACAAGGTAACAAAACTGCCACATCTCAACTCGACTCGACAAAAATAACAAAAGGCGGTAGCAAAAAACAATGTACAAGAAACACATACCCAATAAAAGAATGAGTCACCCCAATCAATTGGATGGCAAGAATGATCAGTAGTAATGCAAGGTGATGGTCTCCTACATATCAACTTATTTGGCCAACTCTCTAATTTGAAAAATTCATATATTCTCATTGCTTCACATCTGTAATTTGTATTGCAAGTTAAGACTTCTACTTGGTTCACACTTCCTCGGTTTGACACCACCAAAACACCATATTTCCTATTCCTTTGGTCTACATTAAGGTTCAATACTAAGTCAAAGTTTATTTCATGTGTTTGCAGATTGGTTTACTTCGAGCATTGACTTGGTCAATACCATGTATTAACTTTGGCTTATATTTCCTGTACGCATATTATAGCACTGCCTACTTTAATAAACAATAGGTTTAATCTTTTAACATTGGCATATAGTCTTATGTGCTTAACTTAAAATATGTATGAAATGTGTTCCATACATTCCATACACTTAATAGAATATATTACGCCATCTAAATTTATAATATATAAACAACATTGTCAACATTTATATTTATATAATATATATGATATATATATAATATGCATATATATATATTCATAACATTACATATTATATATATGTGTATATATATTTATATAAATATATCAACTTACACAATTATAGTATGCATCTTTTGATATTCAAATGCATATACATATATTCATTCATTTCATATAATAATAATGCACATGTGTAAACATGTATACATATATAGATATGTATATTTATATATGTATTAATACACTAGTATGGACATTTTCATTACGTCAACACACACACACACACACACACGCACACACACACACACACACATATATATATATGTCTACTTGTCCATTCGACGTTCCCATGCATATGGGTATTTTTTCCATAAGCATACATAGATACACCTATCTATGTATACTTGTGTATGTATTTACTCATGTGCATGAGTTCATCATAGGCATGTACATGTATACGTATTTATACATTCGACATGTATACATCACATCGATCAAATGTAAACACATTAAGAAGAACTCACAATTGACAGAAACTCAAACACTTAAACTAAATGAAGAATGATCACAAACAAAACCATAACCTATCCTAGTTCAACCACAAACAAGACTCAGGAAACTTACCTTTTCCAGGAAATTGACTAGACTTGACTATATTTAAAAGTGAGTGTGTGAAACCTCAGTTAGACTCATTTAGGGGTTACCTGATCAATTCTATTCTCCTGAGTGATACTTATCCTCTCTTCTAGACAATTGAATCTATCCCTACATCCAACTTAGTACATAGAAAATGTAATTAGCTAAGTCAATTAAAACCTTTTGCATCATATATTTCATAAACAAAATCATTTCATAACTTCATTTGAATCAAATATTCATTTATTGTATTTCCAAATTTCATAAAGCATAACACACACATTTAAAGCATTTTCACATAGCTAGGTAAAATTAAATAAGTAATATCACAATGGGGTGTAACATATCCCCCCTTGTGAATCATCATCCCCAATGATCTCAAGTATCTGACTCAAAAAATAAAACATAGACTGAACAATATAGTTTTCAAGAACTTTTAAAAGCATGTAAAACATTAGGAAACTTCCACTTGATCTCAATATAGTCTTCCCGGGTGGTTGAATCTTTTGCATATTGATCCCACTGGACTTTGCATTGCAAAACCTCTTTTTTTCGCAAGAAAAGCTTACACATTCTGAGCACTCTGAGAGGCTCAATTGTTACCACCCCTAGGTCCTAAACCTGTAAAGCACTGCAATCAATGACATGATTATCACTTGGTATATACTTCTTAAGGTAAGAGACATGAAATACATTGTGCATCTGGGTACGAGCTAGTGGCAAGGAAATTTGATACGTAATAGGATTAATCTCTTCAAGAACCTCAAAATGACCTACATAGTGTGGAGCTAATTTGGATGATTTTTCAAACTTAATAGAACTCTTATGAGGCTTAACCCTTAACAAAACCTTTTCTCCTACTGAGAAATTTTTGGGTACTAGCTTGGAATCTGCATAACTTTTATGTCTATCATTAGCTTTCGCCAATATTTGCTTAATAATTCTAATGTGCTCTTCCATTTCAGACATCTCTGGTCCTAGACTTACCCTATCTTCAAGCTTATCCCAACTTATAGGAGTATGACATTTCTGACCATACAATGCTTCGAATGGAGCCACCTTAATTGTACAATGATAAGAATTATTGTATACAAACTCCACTAATGGTAGGTACTTTTCCCACTTTTATTGATGATCCAAGCAATACATCCTTGGTAAATCTTCAAGTACCTAGTTAACTCTTTTAGTTTCACCATTCATCTCTAGATGATATGTTGAACTAATATTCAACTGGGTACCAAGTGAAGAAAGCAAGGTTTTCCAAAAGCTAGAAGTCACTCAGGCATCCCTATTCAATATGATCTTCTAAGGAACTCCATGTAACCTAAACAATTCTTGAATAAACTTCCATGCTATGACAGGAGCTCCGTCAGTTAAATTTCCAGGGATAAAATGTGCTACCTTCGCAAGCTTGTCCACTACCACAAGAATAGCATTATGCTTGTTCCTAGACATAGGTAAGCCTTGCACAAAGTCCATACTTATGACTTTCCACTTACTCTCAAGAACATCATGAGGATACAAAATTCTTGTAGGGTGATGATGTTTCGCTTTTACCCTTGGACATTCTAAGCACTTTGCTACAAAATTGGAAGCATATCTCTTCATTCCCTTCCAAAAATATAAAGGTTTTACATCCGCCAACATCTTGGTTACACTAGGATTTCCAATGTATGGTGCATTGTGAACTTATTTCCATACCAAGTTCCTTAATTCTTCAAAATTGGGCACGTATATCCTTCCTTTAAACCTTAATAATCCACTAGACCTTCAAAATGGAATCCTTCATACCTTGTTTCCTATGGATTATTCGAGAGTGCTTTCTTGAATTGCTCATAATACTCATCGCCCTTGGATTTTTGCAACACTTGGTCCTTGAATTTGGTTTGAATTGCTACTATTGAAGCAATATGCCTCCTACGACTTAGAGCATCAACAAACCGATTTTCTTTTCCTTTGATGTAGTTAATGTTGAAGTTGTAATCGGTTATCAGCTCTAACCATCTCCCCTTTCATGCATTGAGGTTGGGTTGGGTGAACAAATACTTTAGACCATGATGATCTGTCTTTAGTTCAAATGGTTTACCCATTAAATAGTGTCTCCACATATACAGTGCATGGAAAATTGTTGTTAACTCTAAATCATGTAATGTATATTTTTGCTCATAGGGCTTCAACTTTCTTGATTCATAAGCTACAACTCGCCTTTATTGCATCAAGACTCCACCCGATGCATTTGTAATGATAGTAAAGTTGCCTTCTGTATTGGGTACCTTCAAGATTGGTGTCATGGTCAACTTCTCCTTGAGTAGGTCAAATGTTGCTTGACACTTTTTAGTCTAGTCAAACTTTCTCCCTTTACTCTATAATGAAGCAATAGGAAAATCTATCATGGAAATTTTTTCCACAAACTTCCAATATTAACCCGCCAAACCCATGAAAATTCTAACCTCAAGTACACTCTTTGGCACTGGCCACTCAAGTATTTTTTTTATCTTAGCATGATCTATTGCTATTCCATTAGCCATAATGATGTGACCAAGATACTAAACTTTCTTTTGGAAGAAGGTGCACTTGGAAAGTTTTTTGTAAATCTTATGCTCTCTTAACCGTTGTAAGACAATTTCCAAATGTCTACAATTCTCTTCTTCATTATTGGAATAGATTAATATATCGTCTAAGAAAACCAATACAAATCTATCCAAGTAGTCCCTCAATACATTTTTCATCAAGTTTATGAATGTTGCAGGTGCATTTGTAAGTCTAAAAGGTAATACTGTGAACTCATAATGTTCATATCTAGTCTTGAATGCATTTTTAAATTTGTTTTCATCCTTGATCCTCAATTGATGATAACCTAACCGTAGATCAATTTTAGAAAACACCATTGCTCCTCGCATCTAATAAAAATGATCATCAATGTGTGGAAAAGGGTATCTATTCTTTATTGTGACTTTATTAAGCATCTGATAATTGATACATAAGCATAGTGTACCATCTTTCTTCTCTACAAATATTACTAGTGCTCCCCAGGGTGAAACATTGGGTTCAATTAACCCATTTGACAACAACTCTTCTAACTATTCCTTAAGTTCCATTGTGGTCATCCTATAGGGTGCCTTGGAAATAGGTTTCGTTCCTGGTACAAGGTCAATAGTGAAATCAAACACTCTTTTGGGAGGCATCCCAGGTAATTCATCTGGAAAGGCATCCGCAAATTTCTAAAGAATTAGATAATTTTCCATATATGTTTCTCCTGATTCCACCATTTCACCTTCTTCAACTTCTCAAGAAATGGATTCCTCACTTTCCTCCAGTTTTTCAATTTTAATTGCAAAGAGTTGACATCCTTTCTTCTTAGCCTTGTGCATTTGCATAGCTAATATTTGGCACAATTTTATTTACCTAGGTGTTCCTTGCAAAGTTACTTGATTACCTAGGTCATCTAATCATTCTATAGTCTTAGCATGGAAATTCACCTTAGCACTATGCTTCCATAGCCAATTCATTCCTAAGATTACATCATAGGATCCTAAGGGTGCTACGTACAAATTGATCTCTATACCTAAAAACTTGGAAGTTCAACCCTAGCCTCGAAAAGACATTGCCTCACCTCAGTTCTTGTCTAGTTTTCATACTCTACAACCCAAGAATTTTCCATATAACCAACCTTCCTAGAAATTTGACTAGCTACTTTAGGGGGAAAAAAAATTGTGGCTCCAGTATCAATAAGAATAGAAATAGGTATACCAAATAAAATACCTAGAGTTTCTATTGGAGTGATCTAGAACTCAACTTGTCAGTTATCCAAAGTGGCATGGATCCTTTTTTGGTAAGCAACATGTTGGGGAGGAAGAGAATTTCCTTGAGACTGTGATCCTGATGGCTTATTGGGACAACTAATAGCATAATGATCTGGTGCAGGAGCACCTACACCTCATCCTCCATTTTTTATTATATGATGGTGAATGATGGTTATTTGGTTATTATAAGTATTTTTTAGAGTATTTTTGAGGTATTTTGTCATGAATAAGTTCTAAAAAGACCATCAATCATGTTATAGGGTGAGTTTTTGAGTTTTGGAG
>VDFB02041422.1:63142-90868 GCA_007258455.2 Sequoia sempervirens
GTGGGATTTTAAGTTGGCACTTTTTCCACATGTTGGTGCCTTGAAAAATAAGTTATTAGTTTTCAAAAGATTCCCACTTAGTGGTATAACATGGAAAGTGTATTTTTAAGGATGTTTGACAGATTCTATCACAATTGTAAGGGCTAAAAATGGGGGATATCATTTTGGATGTAAGAATCATCTATGAAACGCGTAATAGAATCTTTGCATAGCTATTGATGGTTTATGATGCATGTAGGAGCATCTCCTATTTTATAGGGATTCTTATGACATCTTGTAAGAAGGTGTAATGCCATGTAAGAGACCATGTTTAGCATGTAAGGGGTCAAATGCATTTTTCCCATGGTATTTTTGAACCTTGTTTTGACCCATGGTAATGTTTTATGGTGGTATTTTGAGCCCCCATGAGTTTATATATTGAGGGATTGAGATGAAGACACTATGAGATGTTTTATAGGTACACAAATGCTACCAGATTGAAGAGGAGTTAGAGTGGATGTATTGTAAACATACTTGTTTTAATACAAGTTATTCATCTCTTCTTTGGTGGAGTTTTTTCCGAAAGGGTTTCTCCACACTAAACACTATGTTATGTGTTGTGCTTTTTGTTCTTTACATTTTCATTTCTCACAGTTGTTTAAATATCAATATGGTTTACATTGCATAATTTGGTTTACAACAATTTGTTAAAGCTTCCATTATTGTTGTTCATCTTCCATCTTCTAACATTATTTAGATATGATTAACATTGATTGTTGTATTATTTGTTATACCTAGATATTTATATTGGTATTGGAGTGTTTGTTAGACCTAGATACCTTATGGGGCACATCTAAATTTAGGATGTGATTTGGCCTTGGGGCATATTTTAGTGCTAAACCGAGGCATCTAATTAAATTGCATTCAAATGAAATTTATGGGTGATTAATTAATTAATTCAAATATTCAGTAGAGATGGGTTTGTGTGAACCAATGTTAATGAAATATGAATTAATGAGTTTGACTAAAAAAATACGTTGTTGAATCATCATATAAATATCATAATTATTTTTTCTTTGCATGCCTAAAATCTAGTTCAATTGGGGGTGAATTATTCATGCATCATTGGATCCTTAGAAGGCTTACATGAGGATGTGAGCCACACAAATAAACCCATGGGAACTCCATGGGAACCATCTAGTTCATTTGTGTCATCCCATGTAGACTCCATGGGTGTCATTTAGTTCATTTGTATTGTTGTCTTGGCATCAATGAATGTCATGGTCAAGCTTAATTAAATATTTAACTAGAAATTTCTTGTACCTTAGTTGAGATTGTTATTTGGGTTATTTTTATAGTAATTATATGACCATCTAAACTCCTATGTTAGTTAGACTATATAGTCAACAATGCCTTATCAACATAATTTCATGATGACATCACCCCTACCTTTATCAATCTTTTCCCACTATGGGAGAAAAACCTTCAATGAATCATAACTTTTGAGTTGTAACTTAGATTTTGATGTGGTTATTTACCCTAAGTTAATTTTCATGCATAGAATCCAAATTTATCACTAGGTTTAGTTATTTTTTGTCTTTTTTTCTATTTTTTTTTAAATCACTAGAAATCTATAAGCATGTGATTAGGATTTTGTAAAAGCAATACATATAAAGTATCATTCACATTTTTTGGTGGGGGTTATATCACAAAATATTTTCTAGGGGGTTGTATTAGGTTGTGTTGATAAACTTTGGAGCGTCGTCTCTTTTGAGGGGAGCATCTCTCCTTTGCCTTAAATGAGGAGATCTATCTCTCTAGTGGATACATTTTGTACATGCAAACCTAACATGGCTTAGTTGTTGAGCACATCTCTTTTCACCAACCTAAGTTGGGCTTGAAGGGTGTGTTGGTGTAAATAATATATTATTGTACCTCAAGTGGATATTATTTAGATTATCTCTATGTAATGTCCTCATTTTTCACAATATGGTCTCATGAGCTTTTGCCCAGTCTCTAGTTTTTCCCATAAACCTCTAAGCATTTTGGTGAGATCTCCAAAATCATTGGAGGATCCAGGTTCAATTTATCTTGGCATCTAAAAGTGGCATTGAGCTCAGTTGTTGGTTTGGATTGCTACGATGTTTTTTGAAGCATTTTTGAACTCTTGGTGTGTTATCAAAACTTATTGGAGAGTATGTCTATTTTTAGAAAGTTCTTGAGTTGGCACTAGTCTTCATTCCACTGCCTTAGTATCATCCTGACATGCTCAAATTAGGTTTTCGAAGTTGTTGTAGTGCTTTCCATAACTGGGTTGAATTATTGATTTATTATTTAATTATTTCACTAACGTTGTATAATATGGAGAAATAATTAAAGGACAACTTAGTGTAATAGCTTGTTGGAAAGGAAATTAAATGTTTTAAAAATTGGACGCTTAGAAAAGGGGGTCTTTGTTGGTATGTGGCGACTAATCATGTAACTAATTTCCTCATCAGTTTCTGTTGGCCTTCACGACTGATAATGGTGGACATAAGAAACCAACCAGACCTATAATACAGTGGGAGCTACAAGTTCAACAATGTCATCCAGGATTAGTCTCTAAGTGGGAGATTGTTTGGTGTGGAGCCTGATCAATCTCCAAGTGGGAGATTGTTGGTATGTGGTGACTAATCATGCAAATATTGTACACTCATAACATATCCTCATCGGGGTTCGAGGGTTCGGGGGTGACAACCTCCAATCGTAGGGGTTCGGGGGCGTAACCCACAATTTTTTTCTATTAACTCGCCAAGGTTTTCTCACTAACACGTCAAATTAAAAAAAATGACATTGTAAAAACCCTAATTCTTGAAGCTTCCAAAAAGCTTGTTATAAGCGGCTGGGATGTAAGTTGTGGTCTGTATAATTCGTGAGATTGTAATAAATTTTACATTGGATAATAAAATCATTGGGTGGCTCAGTTTTTGTGGATGTATCCCACATTGGGTGAACCACATTAAATTTCTGTGTTGATCTCTTTTGTGTTATTCTTCATTATTATTATTTTGGGTTATTTAATCTGCATATAATTGTTAATGTTTATTGCTCTGATCTTCCTGAACTCTAACAACTGGTATCAGAGTCGTGTGTATTTCGGTTGATTGGTAGGAAACCTCTAGATTTGAGTGGGAGCAATGGAAGAAGGAAAATTCAAGGTTGAGTAGTTCAATGACCAGAATTATCAATTATGGAAGATGCAAATGGAAGATTATTTGTATCAAAAGGATCTATGGCGGCCATTGCAAGGAAAAGCAAAGAAAGATGCTACAATGTTTGACAAAGAATGGGAGATTCTAGATAGAAAGGCATTGGGAACCATTTGGTTGTGCCTAGCACCATCTGTGGCGTTCAATATAATAAAATCAAAGGAAACAATGGATATGATGGAACACTTGGTTAAATTATATGAAAAACCCTCAGCCTCAAATAAGGTATTTCTCATGAAGCGTTTGCTTAATCTCAAAATGATTGAAGGTGGATCTGTGACAGATCATTTAAATGAGTTTAATATGATTACCAGTTAGTTAACTTCTATAAAAGTGAATTTTGATGAAGAGGTGAGGGCTCTCTTGGTTCTACGTTGTTTTCCAAAAAGTTGGAATAGCTTGGTAATGGATGTAAGTAACTCTATCTTTGGTTCAAATATATTAAAATTTGATGATGTTGTTGGTGTTATCCTTAGCGAGAAAATGCGATGGAAAAGCACAGGTGAGAGTTCAACATTGGATAGTGCTTTGATTGTAGAGAACATGGGAAGAACAAAGGAGAGAGGAAAAAGCCCAACAAATCATGGGAAGTTGCAAGGGAAGTCGAAGAAAGGCAAATCTAAATCCATAGGAAAAATGGATTGTTGGCACTATGGAAATCCAGGACACTTGAAGAAGGATTGTTGGTCTCGAAAAGGAAAACAAGGAGACAGACAACATGATGACAGTAAGGAAGCTAATGTTGCAAGTAATAAATTGCAAGATGCTTTAATTTTGTGTTTAGATAATGTTAATGATTCTTGGGTAATAGATTCAGAGGCTTCATTTCATGCCATACCCCATAGGAAATATTTTGTAGATTATGTTCAAGGTGATTTTGGACAGGTATATTTGGGTGATGATGAACCCTATCAGATTTTTGGAAGAGGAAAGATAGAAATCAAGTTGTAGAATGGAAATGAATGGTTGCTACAGGAGGTAAGGCATGTTCCAAATTTGAGAAGAAATTTAATCTTTATAGGACAACTGGGTAGTGAAGGATGCATAGTTACCTTTACAGAAACTTTTTGGAAGGTCACTAAAGGTGCATTAGTAGTAGCTAAAGGTGAAAAGGTAGGCACGTTGTATTTGTGTATTGGTAATACTTATTCTACCTTAGCTGCTATAGAAACAGTTGCTACTAAGACAGTGAGAGCACTTGCTACAGGGACAAAAACAAAATTGTGGCACCATACAATTAGGCACATGAGTGAGAAAGGGATGAAGATCCTTCACTCCAGAAATTTTCTACCAGGTCTAAAGCAGATTGACTTGGAGTTCTACGAAAATTGTGTTTATGGAAAACAAAAAAGAGTGATTTCTCAAAGTTGGGAAAGAGAAGAAGAGTGAGAAATTAGAGCTTGTGCATTTAGATCTATGGGGACCAACTCAGGTATCTTCTCTTGGTGGTTCTTGCTATTATGTTACTTTTATTGATTATGCAACTAGGAAAACATGGGTGTATTTCCTAAAACAAAAATTAGAAGTATTTGAAACTTTTAAAAAGTGGAAAGCTTTGGTTGAGAATGAGAGTAAAAAGTTGAAGTGTCTCAAATCTGATAATGGAGGCGAGTATTGTGGCGGAGAATTTGAAAAATATTGTTCATAGAATGGAATCCATAGGTAGAAAATAGTTCCTAGAACCCCACAAGAAAATGGTGTGTCTAAGAGGATGAATAGGACCATTATGGAGTGTGCAAGGAGCATGAGCCTTGCATGTTGGACTACCCTTACAGTTTTGGGAAAATGTTGTACATACCAATGTTTATTTAATAAACAGAGGACCTTCAAATCCTTTGGATAGTGACATTCCAAAGGAGGCATGGGCGAGTAAAAAGGTAAACTATTCATTTCTGAAAACCTTTGGTTGTGAAGCTTTTGTCTATGTTGATATAGAAAATAGAACCAAGCTTGAGGCTAAGTCTAAAAAATGTAACTTAATTGGATATGGAGTAGATGAATTTGGTTATCGTTTAGGTATTATGAATATCATAAAATCATTAGGAGTAGAGATGTTATATTTGATGATAAGGTCATGTACAAGGATCAGTCGCAGGAAAAGAAGCATGAACAAGCCAAAAAGGAATATGTGGTGTTGGATGAGATTCCAGAAAATAAAATGCCAATGGTACCTGATGCTCATCAACAAAAAGTTATCCCACAAACTCCTGCAAGTGTTAGATGTTCTACAAGGATAACTAGACCTTCAGAAAGATTTTCTCCATCATTATATTCTATATTATTAATTGATTCTAGTGAACCTAAAGGTTGTGAAGAATCAATGCAGGTAGATACCAAAAAGCAGTGGGAGTTAGGCATGAAAGAGGAAATGGATTCATTGCTGCAAAATCAAAATTGGGACTTAGTCCAATTGCTTGCAAGTAAAAGAGAATTACCAAATGAATGGGTTTATAGGTTGAAGGAAGAAGATGGAGGCAAGAAAAGATATAAGGCCAGACTCGTGGTAAAAGGTTTTGCACAAAAAAAAAGGTATATATTTTGATGAAATATTTTCTTCGGTTGTAAAGATGACTTCTATTAGAACTATTTGAAGTCTTGTGGCTACAAAAGACTTGCATCTTGAATAGCTAGATGTGAAAACAACATTTCTCCATGGGGATTTTGAAGAGGAAATATACATGCAACAACCACAGGGATATGAGGTCAAGGGTAAGGAAGAATTTACGTGCAGGTTAAAGAAGAGTTTGTATGGCCTGAAGCAAGCACCTTGGCAATGGTATTTGAAATTTGATAGTTTTATGGATGAACAAGGTTACAAAAGATGTCATTCTGATTATTGTGTTTATTTTAATAAATTGGATAATGGCATCTATATTATCATGTTGCTTTATGTTGATGACATGCTTGTTGTCGAGTCTAACAAGCAGCATATTAATGAACTTAAGAAAAAATTAGCAAACTCATTTTCTATGAAGGATTTGGGTGTAGCAAAACAAATCCTTGGTATGAGGATCACACAGGACAGGACAAACAAAAAATTATTTTTGTCTCAAAGTGAGAATGTAGGGAAGGTGTTGAAAAGGTTTAACATGCAGAATGCAAAAAAAGTTAGTACACCTTTGCCTAGTCATTTTAAGTTGACTAAGGAGATGTGTCCAAAGACATAAGAGGAGGAAGACAAAATGTCTAAAATACCACATGCATCAATAGTTGGTAGCTTGATGTATGTAATGGTATTCACAAGGCTAGATATTGCACATGCAGTAGGAGTTGTGAGCAGGTATATGAGCAATCCGGGAATGGAACATTGGAATGCGGTAAAATGGATTCTCTGATATTTGAGAGGTACTACTTCAAAGAAACTATGTTTTGGAGGAACAAATTTTGCTCTAAAATGATATGTTGACTCTGATTTGGTGAGTGATATTGATAGCAGGAGGAGTACTACAAGGTATGTTTTTACTATAGGAGGTATTGCAGTTAGTTGGATTTCAAGGCTGCAAAAGGTTGTTGTGCTTTCAACCACTGAAGTTGATTATGTTGCTACTACAAAAGCTAGCAAGGAGATGATTTGGTTAGAATGTTTTTAGAGGAATTGGGACAACAACAAGAAGATAGCCCTTTGTACACTAATAGCCAGAGTGCCATTCATCTTGCTAAGAACTAGCTTTGCTTTCAAAAACTAAGCACATACTATTGGATGTTGTGGTTGTATTGTTGATATGTGGTTTTCATTGATGTCAACACTATTAGCACTGTTGTATTGAAGGTTTTATATGTCGAGGATATTGAGAAAATTGTTAAAGAAAATGTTGCAGGTTGCCAAAGGAACAGTGAAGGTTATGAAAGTGTCTTGATCCGTAGGTAAATGATCAACTATTGTGGACTAAAGGGTTTATTGCTGAGAGTATCTAGTCTATCCACCAGAAGTTTCAGAGGTCCACGTGAAGTCTTGATCTTGTTATGAATAGTGTGTTCTGACAACTTTTTTGTGTTTCAGTTAGTATTCCTGAGTAAAGTTGATATGATTTTATTAATCTCATTTGTTGTGGATGCCTCCTTGTTAGTTCTTGTTTCTTGTGGATGCTTCTAGATCATTCTCTATCCTTGTTGTACATCTGCATTGATCGGTGTGCTCATGGTCGAAGATTTTTCTTGTGTGTGTTCATGTTTTCATGTTCTTGGCCGACATGATGGTTCTAATGTGTTGCAGATCCTTGGAGATTTAAATTTGAATGTTTGGCGCGCTCGAGGATGTTGTTTTAGGTCACATCATAATATTTTATGACGATGTTTGATTCACATTAAATATTTATTTGTAAATTTGGGGCTGACATTGTTAATATGTTTTATATTTTGGCCGATGAAGTTGTTGATGTAAATCCAGGTTGCAGATATATAAGAATGGTTGTTTGTGCGAAGTTAGTGTGTGTGAAGTGAGGATAATCCAAAGGAGAGAAAGTGTGCAAAGATTGATCTATTCATTTGATTGCAGAGTAGAGTGTGAAGAAGTTTGAGAAAAGTGTGAAGAAGTATTTTTGTGCTTAACAGGAACTGTAATCAAGCTTGTGCAAAAGCTATTTTCTTAGTTCATACCCTACGGATCTAATCTGAATTGCTTTGTATTCTTGGGTAGTGAGCCCTCTTGTATTTGAGTAGTGAGCTCTAGGCAGTGTGCCTGAATGCATGTGCATTCCCATTATTTTTCATTATACTTTTAACAGGGTATAATATTGTGGACTAACATCCACCGTGGTTTTTCCCCTAACAGGGTTTCCACGTAAAAATCTTGGTGTTCTCTGAAGAAGTTTAATTTAAGCTTGAGGTGATTCGTGATGGCATCATACAAGAAGGACAACCCTAGATTTGATGTAACAAACTACTCACTGTGGAAAACTAGAATGGAATGTCATTTGAGATGTCTAAGTGAACACTTCTAGAAGATCACAAAGAATAGATATGTTATTCCTCGGAATGGTCCTTCCACTCCTGATGAAATTAATGAGGCTGAGAATAACATCAGGGCTATGGAAGCTTTGCTGAGTGCTCTGACGAATTTGGAAATGAAAAATGTGATAGGTCTGAAGACAGCTCATGAGATGTGGACGAAGCTGGAAACTTTGTATGGAGGAGATGCACATGTGAAGATGGCTAAGCTATAGAGTTTGAAAGGAAAGTATGAAAATTTTAAGATGGGTGAAGATGAAAATATTTCTTCTTTTATGCAAAAAGAAAATGAACTAGTGATGAGTATTAGATGTGTTGGTGGTACCCTAGAAGAGGAAGAAACTATAGCTAAAGTGCTTAGATAATTTCCTCCCTCTTACAAAGCAAAGGCTTATGCTATTTAAGAAATCAGATCAATGACGAATGTGACAAGATATACATTGATTGGTAAATTTACGACCTTTGAGTTGAGTGAATTTGATGAATCTGTTCCCAAGACTAAATCTGCATTTAAGGCTACTGTATCCAAAAGAAACAAGCAAATATGTGATTTGGGACAATGTTCCAAAAATTCATTCAAGTATGAGGAAGAAATGAAACATCTTGAAGATGAAGAAAGAGAAGTAGAAGAGTTGGAAGACTAATTGTGAAGAAAGAAGGTAGAGGACAAGGTAAGTATAAAGGAATGTTTCCTATTAAATGTTTCTCTTGCAATAAAATAGGTCATTTTGCATCAAGGTGTCCTAAAAGAATTCCTAGGTCTAAGCCTAACAAATCTAGATTTCAAAAGAAATGTTACTATGTTGAAGGAGTGATTGATGAAGAGTCTGATAAAGAAAATGGAAATGAAGATGAATGTATGTTCCTTGCTATCAAGGACAATGGTTTGGTGGCTAATGAATCTACTAAAGTTGAGAAATATCTTGCAACCCGAATTGAAGAAAAGGATGAGTGGGTTATTGACAGCGGATGCTCACATCATATGACTGGTGACAAAAGCAAATTTGTAAGTCTAGAGAAATATGACGGTGGGGTTGTAAGATTTGGAGATAACAATGTTGGTGTGATTCGTGGCAGAGGATCTATTTGTCTTGGTGGAAAGCATATCACTGATGATGTCCTTTATGTTGAAGGATTGAAGCACAACCTATTGAGCGTTGGGTAGGTGGTGGACAAGGGCTATGATCTTCAGTTCAAAGGTGGAAGATGCAGGATACTTGGAAGTTCTGGAAATGTAATTGCTTCAAGTAAAAAGAAAAAAGGTAATATTTTTCAACTGAATGTTGCTAGTGAAAGTTGTTTAATTGCTCAAGTAGATGAAAGCTGGTTATGGCATAGGAGGCTGTGTCATGTGAATTTTGATAACATTGTTAAGGTAAGTTCCACTCAAGCAGTAAGATATACCCCTAGGGTAGTAAAGACTGCTAACACAATTTGTAAGGAATGTCAGATGGGAAAACATACTAGAGTTTCTTTTTGGAGCAAACACCATCATTCTAATGGAATACTGGAGCTTGTGCATATTGATCTATGTGGTCCCTCTAGAGTCAGATGTCTTCATGGAGAAAGGTACTTTATGTTGCTTATTGATGATTACTCTAGGATGCTATGGGTTGCTTTCTTAAGAGAAAAATGTGAAGCATTAGAGAATTTTAAAAGTTTCAATGCTATAGAAGAGAATGAGAAAGGTCTTAAAATCAAATGCTTAAGGTCAGACAGAGGTGGTGAGTTCACCTCCAGGGAGTTCAATTCTTTCTGTGAAGAGCATGGAATTAGAAGACAGTTATCTGCTCCTCGAACCCCTCAACAAAATGGAGTTGCAGAGAGAAAGAACAAAACAATTCTGGATGCTGCTAGAACAATGATGATTGAAGGAAATGTGCCTCACATCTATTGGAGTGAAGTTGTAAGCACTGTTGTGTACACTTTAAATCGGGTAAATGTCAATGGTGATTCTGGTAAGACTCTTTTTGAACTATGGTTTGGTTAGAAGCCTACTGTTAAATATTTCAAGATCTTTGGAAGCAAATGTTATATTAAGAGAGATGAGGACATAGGAAAGATTGATGCAAGAAGAGATGAAGGAATTTTTCTAGGTTACTCTACTAAAAGCAAGGCCTACTGATGTTATAATAGAATATTGAAAAAAAAAATGGTTGAAAGTGAAAATGTTAGAGTTGATGAGGACTTTGCTAGATCATCCAGATACTGTGGATATGATTCAAATGACTAGGAAGAAAGTACATACAAAGGGAAGAATGCTCAGACACAAAATCAACTTCAAATTGTTCTGGTAAATCAAGAAAGTCAGGAAGGAGAGACAAGTGCAAGTGCAAAAGAAAGAACAAAAGAACCAGAAGTTTGAGAGAATCCTAAGGTTCCAAGGTATGTAAAGCTAAATCATTCTGAAAATCAAATTATAGGAGATAAGAATAAAGGTGTGCAAACTAGAAGAAATATTGCAGAAGAGTATTGCCTAATTTCTAAGATTGAACCTAAAGATGTCAATGAATCTTGTAATGATGAACACTGGATGGAAGCTATGAAAGAAGAACTAATGCAAATTGAAAAGAATGATACATGGATTCTTGTTCCCAAACCTAAAGATAAAAATGTGATTGGTACTAAATGGGTCTTTCGGAATAAGCTGAATGAACAAGGTGAAGTAGTCCGGAATAAAGCAAGACTGGTATGTAAAGGGTATTCACAAATGGAAGGTATTGATTTTGAAGAAACCTTTGCCCCTATTTCCAAAATTGAAGCTGTAAAATTATTTCTTGCTTATGTTGCATATAAGAACTATAAAGTCTATCAAATGGATGCAAAGTCATCTTTTCTGAATGGTGAGCTAGAAGAAGATGTATATGTTGAACAGTCGGATGGATTTCAACTGATTGAAAAAGAAGACATGGTTTGCCGATTAAAGAAAGATCTATATGGACTCAAGCAAGCCCCCAGAGTGCAGTATGCTAGACTGGATAAATACTTATTAAAGCTTGGATTCAATAAAGGTACTACTAACAACAAATTGTATTTCAAATTGGATCATGACAAAGAGTTGATTATTGAGGTCTTTGTTGATGACATCATTTTTGGAGATGAAAATCTATGTATGAAATTTGCTGATGAAATGAAGAGTGAATTTGGAATGAGTATGATTGGAGAGATGAAGTTATTTTTGGGATTGCAAGTTACTCAGTTAGACAAAGGGATTTTCATATCTCAGTCCAAATATGTGAAAGAGCTGCTGAAGAAGTTTGGCATGGAAGACTCAAACCTTGTTGGTACTCCCATGGTAACTGGATGCAAGTTAACATAGAATGATGATTCTCCTAAGGAAAATCAAACAAGATACAGGTCAATGATTGGTGGATTTCTCTATTTAACTCATACCAGACTAGACATTATGAATGCTACTAGATTTCAGGTTGATCCAAAAGAGTCTCATGTGACTGTTGTAAAGAGAATCTTTAGATATATGAAAGGAACAACTAATTTTGGGCTTTGGTACCCTAAGGATGATGATATTACCTTGAGTGCATATACTAATGTAGATTGGGTAGGAGATGTAGATGACAGGAAAAGTACTAGTGGTGGTGCTTTCTTCCTAGGAAAGAAGTTGGTGTCTTGGATGAATAAAAAGTAGAATTCCATTTCTCTATCTATTGCTGAGGTAGAGTATATTGCTGCTACAAATAACTACACTCAAGTGATGTGGATGAAATAGATGTTGAAAGATATCAGAATAGTATATGATGAGCCTATTGTCATATATTATGACAACTCAAGTGCAATTAACATATTGAAGAATCTAGTGCTACACTCTAAGACCAAGCATATATCAATCAAGTTTCACTTCTTGAGGGAGAAAGTGAGTGAGAAAGAAGTCAAACTGGAGTATGTGCCTACCAAAGAACAGATTGTAGACATTTTCACCAATTCGTTGCCAATGGATACTTTTGAGTATCTCAGAGGAATGGTAGGGGTGATTACCCCTCTTGATATGAATTAGAGATGCATTTACTTGCATCAATCTATGTGCTTCAAAGCTATATTCTGATATGGATTGATGTTTCTGTGGTTGATACTCAGGGGGAGTAGTCAGATGTGTAGATATGTGGTTCAAAGCTTGTATATGGAAATATAATGCTTATCTTTTCCATTTATGTCAAAGGTGGAGAAGAGCAATGTGAAATCTTTTTGGGGAGAAGAGCAATTGAGGAGAAGTGTCAGAATGTAAGGGGGAGTAAGTGTAGTTGTGTTGATGGTATTTTTCACATCATGTGTTTCCATCAATGCCAAAGGGGGAGATTGTTGGATGTTGTGGTTCTATTGTTGATATGTGGTTGTCATTGATGTCAACACTATTAGCACTATTGTATTGAAGGTTGTATATGTTGAGGATATTGAGAAATTTGTTAAAGAAAATGTTGCAGTTTTCCAGAGGAACAATGAAATTCATGAAGATGTCTTGATCTATAGATCGATGATCATCTGTTGTGGACTAAAGGGTTTATTACTGAGAGTATCTAGTCTATCCACCAGAAGTTTCAGAGGTTCACGTGAAGTCTTGATCATGCTATGAACAGTTGTGTTCTGACAACTTTTATGTATTTTAGTTAGTATTCCTGAGTAAAGTTCATATGATTCTAGTAATCTCATTTGTTGTGAATGCCTCCTTGTTAGTTCGTGTTGCTTTTGGATGCTTCTAGATAATTCTCTATCCTTGTTGTACGTCCGTGTTGATTGGTGTGCTCATGGTCGAAGATTTTTCTCATGTGTGTTCAAGTTTTCATGTTCTTGGCTAACATGATGGTTCTAACGTGTTGCGGATCCTTAGAGATTTAAATTTGAATGTTTGGCACACTCAAGGATGTTGTTTTAGGTCACATCATAATATTTTCCAACGGTGTTTGATTCGCATTAAAAAATTATTTGTAATTTTGGGGCCGAAATTGTAAATATGTTTTATATTTTGGTTGACGAAGTTGTTGATGTAAATCCAGGTTGCGGATATATAAGAATGGTTTTTTGTGCGAAGTTAGTGTGTGTGAAGTGAGGATAAGCTAGAGAAGAGAAAGTGTGCAAACATTGATCTATTCATTCGATTACAGAGTAGAGTGTGAAGAAGTTTGAGCGAAGTGTGAAGAAGTATTTATGTGCTTAACTGGAACTATAATCAAGCTTGTGCATAAGCTATTTTCTCAGTTCATACCTTGCGGATCTAATCTAAATTTCTTTGTATTCTTGGGAAGTGAGCCCTCTTGTATTTGAGCAATGAGCTCTAGGCAGCGTGCTTGAATGCATGTGCATTCCCATTATTTTTCATTATACTTTTAACAAGGTATAATATTGTGGACTAACATCCACCGTGGTTTTTCCCCTAACAGTGTTTCCACGTAAAAATCTTGGTGTTCTCTTACTTCTGATGTGTTGATTGTTTATGGTTTATTGTTCTTTCATTGGATCTGAGATAAAGTTAAGTTTGAAAAGTTTAAGTATTTTGTGATAACTGATTCACCCCCCCCTCTCAGTTGTTTTTACTTGTTTTTCCAACACATACAACTCAAATACCACTTCATCCGGTCAATTTTGGAGGATGGGAAGTTGAAGCTGGATAAAATTCACACAAGTGAGAATCCTGTAGATATGTTCACAAAGGCGGTTACATGGGAGAAACTGATTTCCTCATCAGTTTCCATGGGCCTTCACAACTAATAATGGTGGACATAAGAAACTAGCCAGACCTAATCTAGTGGGAGCTGCAAATGTAGCGGTGTCATCCAGGATCAATCTCCAAGTGGGAGATTGTTTGGTGTGGAGCCTGATCAGTCTCCAAGTGGGAGAGATATGTGGCGACTAATCATGCAAATACTATACACTTGTAGCGTATCCTCATCGGGTTTTGGGGCCAGGTCGAGCCACAAGCAGAGGTTCAAGGGTGGTAGCCCCCGATAGTGGGGGTTTGAGGGTGGCAACCCCCAATAGCGCCGCCAAATTTTTTTTTTGGTTAACTCATCAAGGTTTTCTCACTGACACGTCAAATGAAAAAAAAATGACTTTGTAAAAGCCCTAATTTTGGAAGCTTCCAAAAAGCTTGTTATAAGCGGTTGGGATAAAAGTTGCAGTGTGTGTAATTCGTGAGATTGTAATCTATTTTGCATTGGATAATAAAATCATTGGGTGGCTGAATTTTTGTGGATGTAGCCCACATTGGGTGAACCGTGTTAAATTTCTATGTTGATCTCTTTTGTGTTATTCTTCATTATTATTTTCTGGGTTATTTAATCTACATATAATTGTTAATGTTTATTGCTCCGATCTACCTGAACTCTAACAGTCTTTTGCACATAATTAATTATTTAAATTTTTTTTAAAAAGTGTTTTTCGAAAAAGCAATAAAAAAGCTATAAAAGGAGGTGTTGGGATTGTTATGCTACTAGATTGAACCTGCATGTTCTTCCTTGAATTTTTTGAGGATGTAATCCCTCATTTGATTTCTAGTTTTAGATTTGGAAGACAATTCCTAGTTGGAGTTAGTGTGATTTCATTTAGGAATCACCTTTGAGTTTCAAACAATTTTTTTTAATTTTTGAGGTTTCATGATGAAGAGTTTGTTGAAGGGTTTTGGTGGTGATTGAGGGGGTTATTTCTTGTTGTTGGGTTGTACCAAATTCCTTGCATGTCATACCATCAATTGGGTTATTTCCAAAGCTTAATTTTATATAAATTTTTGAATCATTGAGTACATTGGTGTTGTTATTAATAACTAGTGCAAGTCGTACAACTTAGGATGCAAATTTGGAACAATGACTAGGTCATACCATTACCTAGAAGTGTTTGAGAGGTAGGTGTGAGAGTTTGTGAAGGGAATCTCTATTATTAGGGTGCTCTAACCAGGCTATGAGGTGTTGCCTTGCTATTTGGAGGAAAAATATTTGAGTTTGGAGTTAGATTTTGACATGGGTATGATTCTAAAAGGGGTTGTACAACCTATATTACTTTTTGTTCATAGTCAAATAAGACGTGCTAGTTATTGAATATAATTTTCTAGACTATTATGTCTTCCTTTGATGTGTTTGACTGAAGTTGTGAGTGTTGGAGATGACGTTTCTATAGCTTTGGCTCATTGTTAGCAAGCTGAATATGATATTGGGTTTGATTTTTGGGAAATACACCTATTGTTCATGATTTTCTAAACCTCGAAGTGATTGAAAATTATAATAGACATATAGTCATTGCTTCTTTGTCATTTTAGTATGTTTAGACGAAATTGGATGCCTAGTAGTCTATCACTACAACTGGAGTAATGTATGATTGGTGAATAGTGTAATCTAGGGTAAATTTCACGTATATGCAGAATAACATCAAAACTAACTCTAAACCAACAATAAAGCACAAATAAGCATAAAAACATGAAATATAAAGCAATACCACCATAAATTTTGCATGCCATCATTGCTTCACCTCCATTGACCTCCATTTTGCTTGAAATGTACTTGATGCCCTCATATTTGAGTGCGCAATAATAGCCTATGATAATGACTAGCAAAATATTGAAGATAGTTGTCTCACACTAACAACATGTACTTTCTCTAGATATACATAAGATATAGAAATGACAATGATAAAGGTCTTTTATAGAAAAGACAAATTTCAATGAAGGGCTAAGATTGAATGTCAATAAGATATGTCAATCAATGGCAAAGAATGAAAGTTGTAGTATGACATAGGGTTAGGGAAAAAATTAGGGTAAAGACGAGAAATGAATGGCTAAGATTTAATTATAAAATAATTCAATCAAGGGCTGAAAATGAATGAGATGTCAAGAGATAAGATTGGCACAAATAATGAAGTTGGCACAGAAAAAGAGGTTGTAGGAGGACTTTAAATAATTATAAAATTATTTAAATAGAGAGGGAAAATGACTAATTAAATAATAAAAGCATTATTTAATTATAAAGGACCTCCTACAACCTCTTTTTTTGTGTTGACTTCATTATCCGTGCCAATCTTATATCTTGACATCTCATTCATTTTCAGCCCTTGATTAAAATATTTTATAATTCAATCTTAGCCATTCATTTCTTTTCTTTGCCCTAATTTTTTCCTTGACCCTATGTCATACTACAACTTTCATTCTTGGCCATTGATTGACATATCTTATTGAAATTCAATCTCAAGCCTTCATTCAAATTTGTTTTTTCTATAGAAGACCTCTATCATTGTCATTTCTACATCTTATGCATATCTAGAGCAAGTACATGCTATTAGTGTGAGACAACTATCTTCAATATTTTTCTAGTCATTATCATAGGCTATTATTGCACACTAGAATATGAGGGCATCAAGCACATTTCAAGAAAAATGGAGAATGGAAATGGAGGTGAAGCAATGATGGCATGAAGAATTTATGGTGGTATTGCTTTATATTTCATGTTTTTATGCTTATTTATGCTCTATTGTTGGTTTAGGGTTAGTTTTGATGCTATTCTGCCTATACTTGAAATTTACCCTAGATTACAAATAGGTGTATTTTGAAGGTGGTTTGACACTACAATAACCTGCAGTCTACTACAACAGTCTTGAAACTACTCTTTTGATCAATATCACTCTTGTAGTTATCCTTCTTCTTGCATGTGATAATGGTGTTAGGAGATAGTTGGGAAAGTGCATTGTTGTTTAGTACCTTTGGATGGTATCCTTGCAAGACTAGAGGGTGATTTGAGGGTCTTCAATGACTGATATAACCTACAAATTATGAGCAGTGATCTTATAACAATTTCTACAATGCATTACAAAACCTGTAACATTCAATTTCAGTGCTATGTTTGAGATATTTTCATATGGATGTCTCAAATGTTAGTTTATTTCATGTATTGGCATGTTTGTGGATGATTATCCATCAAGATGTTGTAATGATAAATGAGTGAATGCATAGTTTTTGTATCAAATTTGTAATAGCTAATGTTTGCATGTTGATTTGTTCTATTGGGCCTTGTAATAACAATTAATCCTATTTTGCAAGTTAAAGTTGTCATTTCATATTGGCAAAAAAAAAAAAATTTAAAAAAATCTAGGGTGGTTATTACACTAATTATTTAGATAATTCTAAGATAAGTTTACTTTATTCTTTAATTTTCTCTAAATAAGGTTTAATATAATATTATTGTTTTTAGAGGTTGAATTTTCCTTCTAATCTCCTATTATATTCTAATTTTATGATTGTGCGATACGCTTAGTTACATGCTTACTTTGGTGAATAGGATTGTGCTCTATTGATTCATCATTTATTGTGTATATGTCTTCAATTTATTGTATAAATAGTTATTTGTTTTGAATCTGAATTGTTCCTATGCTCTAGATTTATTTCAACTATAACAAAAACTAGAAAAGATCCACCTCCATTTTTTCCCATTCAAAAATTTAGAACTTGTTTATTATTATAGCGATTGTAGCCTAATATTATAGCAATTTAACCTAATTGGAGGATTTTCAAGAGAATAGAAGGATATAAAGAAATGAAGTTTAAATTTATAGAGGAGAAAATATCATACTTTGTAGTTCTCTCCCTTGGTTCTAATCCCTTCATATGCACATGTTTATGTTCTTAAAGGGGGATCTTCTAAATATTTTAAAGTGGCCCTAGGTCCTAAAAGGGCCTTAGTTCTGTGTTGAGGGTTGTGTATTTAATTCATTCCCCTAATTCATTTTAATCATCAATCACAAATAGCATTTTTGTATGAGCACATGCAAACAAAAGATACAAAAGATATTTTCTCAACAAAGAAAATATCAAATATCCTCCATAACAAGTCTCATTAAGGAAGTTTTAAAATATGCCTTGAGACTATGTAATGAAGAGTTAAGGTTTTTGTCATTGAAGCTTCCATCAAATTTTGGAATGAAAATCCTTATTTCAAATTGGAAGCTAGTGTTTTGAGAAACATGCATATTAGATGGAGAATGTTGAAGAATTTGTTGAAATCTTGCAGTCAAATCTTGTAAGATACATTTTTTCTCTCTCTTGACTTTGTAAAATTTGTTGTAGAAAAAATGTTTGAGAGTTTTGAAGAAAAATGCCTTCCAAAGTGTAAATTTTAATCCACATCTATGAGTTTCATAAATTATTTTTAAAATTGAAGGTCTTAGTGAAAAAAACTCATTAAACATGTTAAGGGTTAGTTTTCCAATTGTTAAACCCACCAAAAGCCATTGAAAAGACCCTAAAATGAGGTATAAAGTTTTGTAATGCATACCTGAGAAAAAGAGAATAGAGCTACCAAGAATAAAAAGTTGAAACACTTAAGGAGGATAGATCTTTGGGTTGCAAATGAATTTTTAAAAAGGAATGCCAAATAAAACCTTAAGAATCTAAATCTATGCAACTAGAGTTGAGGAAGTTGGTAATGATTGATCAAACATTTTAGAAGACCAAATCCAAAGTTGTGACCACACAACTTTGATATCATTGATATGAGAAAATGTGAACAAAACACACAAGAGTGGCTTTATCAACAAAGGAAATATCAAATCTTATTCATAACATGTCTTATAAAGGAATACACAAATGCTTTTAAAAGAAGGAAGTGTAACATGCCCAATGTTCTACTAAAACATTTTCCTAAGTTTTTACCCACAAGTGAATAAACCATGATGCCATAACATAGCAATAAATTTTTCTTTTCTAAATGTAAACTACATGCACATAAGAAATAAACAATATTTCAAACTTCCATTGCATTCCATTGTAATTTCACAAAATCTTTCCATACCATTTTCATGTAGAATAAACTCAAGTACACAATTCAATTTTACATCTTTCCAAACAAATAGATACAAAGTACTGTTGGAAATAGGATGCCATTTAATTGCAAATCCTAAACATTATTTATTTCATGTATCTCCTAGATTCTTGGAATGTGTTCAACAACACTAAGATTAGGATGAGATTAATATTTGATGAAATAATCATGATTATTGACATTTGTAATTAATTCTAAATGTAAGGAGCATGTGAGGGCGTCCATAGTGAGTTCCTAAATAATAGGGGCACATGGGGCACCCACATGGTAAGGTGACACTCACCTTGTGTTTAGTTAACTATACAGAGTAACAGTTAACACAAATGCAAAGATCATAGGAGTTAGGGTTTGATGTTTGCATGCTTGAAGTTCAATTTAGTTCAGAATCAGTTTAGTTTAGTTTAGTTCATTAGTTCAGTTATGGTTCAGTTGTCTTCAGTTAGTTTCAGTTGTATGTTAGTTAACTTCAGTTAACTTGGAATGCATGGCTAATAACATTGAGTTGTATGACAGATAACAGGGACTACCTCCAGTTAACAAGGGATGACCATTCTTGCATGAATGGTGTTGAGTAAATTTTTCAATTAACTAGAAATAACTTGGAGCCAACTTGGGCGCCCAAGATGCTTTCTTGTATTTACCTCTCTTGCATGATAATATATTTTTGAAGGCTCAGTTAAGTAGGATTACTTATGGGCGCCAACTTTGAGAAGAGCTTTGGAATTATCACCAAAGTGAAGGATGAGTTGTAGCTTCAGTTTGGGACGCCCAAATGCATGAAGCACATGTTGTAAGCCTTAGTCTTCACAGAATAACTCAACTTGAAGCAATATGGCGTAACTTTTCTAAGGCTTGAGCTTGTGCATTGTAATTATCACCTTTTGGAGATTACAAGGTTGCATATTGTCTCTATATATCATTCAAGTTGAAGAGAGTTTTCATAATTGTTATTTGCAAGTGTGAAGAAGATTGGAAAAGACAGAAGAAGCATTCTCAAGCAAGAATTGAAGCTATTGCAATTCATAGATTGAATAATAGAATAATTCTTGGTGGATTTTTTTCCCGAAAGGGTTTCTCCACGGTACATCTTGTGTAATCTTTCTAATATCATTTCTAGTTCTTATATCAACTTCTGTCTTCATTCTACAACAGTAAAATGGATTAATCAAGATAATCACCCACAAAGAATATATGTAACAAAGGAAAAGCTTATTTAGATCAGCAATATTAAAGTTTTACATAGTATTAAGCTAAGTAAACACCTCATTTTTCAACAAGTACATACATAGCTCTTCTGAGCTTCCAATGCTAAAAATACATATGGTCTAGGTTCTCCAACTTCAAATATTTAGCTGCCAACTGATGAGGAGAAGCATCACTCAAGCGCTTTTCCACCAACAATGGACATACTATGGTCCCCACACATCTACCTATCAAGTAAGATGGCCTTACCCTACGACAAAGAGATTGGTTGGATAACCCCATAATATTAGCCCTCCCTAAGCTAGTGTTGTGTCTTAAAAACCAGAACTTAATCATAAGGTAGCTTCTACCTACGAGTATGACAATCCCAAACTAGAATTCCTAAATAGATCACAGTGAATTGACAGTGTAAACAGTGGCAACTTACACTACTTTGGCCAAAGTATTTGTCACCCAGTTACTTCGAGTGATACTCATCCTATTCACACACCTTCCTACCTTGATTTTTTAATACTATACATATTCTACACATAGGAAATTCCCTCCATTGTGTAATGTTTAACCCTAGGAACAACCTATTTCCTCTTACTTAACATTACACTATAGTAACCAAACTAAAGCATAAAACAATCTTCACAAACTCCCTTGTCAACTAACTAGGACTATTTAACCATGAATTAACATAGTCTATAGTTGAACACATAATCACTCATACCTACATACATAGTATGCTAAGATATTCCCCTTATATGGCTATAAACAAACACAAAGATATCTCTTTTCCTATTAATTCAATCAATTCAAGCAACACTCATAAAAACAAGTAATCTTTTCAACTTAAACCAGAAAAGTAAAGAAGAGAACTAGCATGCTTGTAATTAGATAGCTCCAATTGATGAATAAGGTTTCCTAGCATAGCCTCCACCAAACAGTTTGCAAATCCTTCCCTTGACCAAATTCCACAGAGAAATCTCTAAAAACCTCACTAATCTCACACCAAAAACCTCTCAAACTCACAACTCAATATTGCAACAGAGTAACACTCAGAAAACCATAAATTTAGATAGAAAGAATGCATCCCAAATGAAGTGAAAGACAACTCTATTTATACAAAAGGATCAACAACTAAAGGTTAGAAACAAGGTAACAAAACTGCCACATCTCAACTCGACTCGACAAAAATAACAAAAGGCGGTAGCAAAAAACAATGTACAAGAAACACATACCCAATAAAAGAATGAGTCACCCCAATCAATTGGATGGCAAGAATGATCAGTAGTAATGCAAGGTGATGGTCTCCTACATATCAACTTATTTGGCCAACTCTCTAATTTGAAAAATTCATATATTCTCATTGCTTCACATCTGTAATTTGTATTGCAAGTTAAGACTTCTACTTGGTTCACACTTCCTCGGTTTGACACCACCAAAACACCATATTTCCTATTCCTTTGGTCTACATTAAGGTTCAATACTAAGTCAAAGTTTATTTCATGTGTTTGCAGATTGGTTTACTTCGAGCATTGACTTGGTCAATACCATGTATTAACTTTGGCTTATATTTCCTGTACGCATATTATAGCACTGCCTACTTTAATAAACAATAGGTTTAATCTTTTAACATTGGCATATAGTCTTATGTGCTTAACTTAAAATATGTATGAAATGTGTTCCATACATTCCATACACTTAATAGAATATATTACGCCATCTAAATTTATAATATATAAACAACATTGTCAACATTTATATTTATATAATATATATGATATATATA
Source organism: Sequoia sempervirens (assembly GCA_007258455.2). Taxonomy (NCBI): domain Eukaryota; kingdom Viridiplantae; phylum Streptophyta; class Pinopsida; order Cupressales; family Cupressaceae; genus Sequoia; species Sequoia sempervirens. Next base: position 85,102 of record VDFB02041422.1, read on the forward strand.
TAATATGCATATATATATATTCATAACATTACATATTATATATATGTGTATATATATTTATATAAATATATCAACTTACACAATTATAGTATGCATCTTTTGATATTCAAATGCATATACATATATTCATTCATTTCATATAATAATAATGCACATGTGTAAACATGTATACATATATAGATATGTATATTTATATATGTATTAATACACTAGTATGGACATTTTCATTACGTCAACACACACACACACACACACACGCACACACACACACACACACATATATATATATGTCTACTTGTCCATTCGACGTTCCCATGCATATGGGTATTTTTTCCATAAGCATACATAGATACACCTATCTATGTATACTTGTGTATGTATTTACTCATGTGCATGAGTTCATCATAGGCATGTACATGTATACGTATTTATACATTCGACATGTATACATCACATCGATCAAATGTAAACACATTAAGAAGAACTCACAATTGACAGAAACTCAAACACTTAAACTAAATGAAGAATGATCACAAACAAAACCATAACCTATCCTAGTTCAACCACAAACAAGACTCAGGAAACTTACCTTTTCCAGGAAATTGACTAGACTTGACTATATTTAAAAGTGAGTGTGTGAAACCTCAGTTAGACTCATTTAGGGGTTACCTGATCAATTCTATTCTCCTGAGTGATACTTATCCTCTCTTCTAGACAATTGAATCTATCCCTACATCCAACTTAGTACATAGAAAATGTAATTAGCTAAGTCAATTAAAACCTTTTGCATCATATATTTCATAAACAAAATCATTTCATAACTTCATTTGAATCAAATATTCATTTATTGTATTTCCAAATTTCATAAAGCATAAACACACACATTTAAAGCATTTTCACATAGCTAGGTAAAATTAAATAAGTAATATCACAATGGGGTGTAACATATCCCCCCTTGTGAATCATCATCCCCAATGATCTCAAGTATCTGACTCAAAAAATAAAACATAGACTGAACAATATAGTTTTCAAGAACTTTTAAAAGCATGTAAAACATTAGGAAACTTCCACTTGATCTCAATATAGTCTTCCCGGGTGGTTGAATCTTTTGCATATTGATCCCACTGGACTTTGCATTGCAAAACCTCTTTTTTTCGCAAGAAAAGCTTACACATTCTGAGCACTCTGAGAGGCTCAATTGTTACCACCCCTAGGTCCTAAACCTGTAAAGCACTGCAATCAATGACATGATTATCACTTGGTATATACTTCTTAAGGTAAGAGACATGAAATACATTGTGCATCTGGGTACGAGCTAGTGGCAAGGAAATTTGATACGTAATAGGATTAATCTCTTCAAGAACCTCAAAATGACCTACATAGTGTGGAGCTAATTTGGATGATTTTTCAAACTTAATAGAACTCTTATGAGGCTTAACCCTTAACAAAACCTTTTCTCCTACTGAGAAATTTTTGGGTACTAGCTTGGAATCTGCATAACTTTTATGTCTATCATTAGCTTTCGCCAATATTTGCTTAATAATTCTAATGTGCTCTTCCATTTCAGACATCTCTGGTCCTAGACTTACCCTATCTTCAAGCTTATCCCAACTTATAGGAGTATGACATTTCTGACCATACAATGCTTCGAATGGAGCCACCTTAATTGTACAATGATAAGAATTATTGTATACAAACTCCACTAATGGTAGGTACTTTTCCCACTTTTATTGATGATCCAAGCAATACATCCTTGGTAAATCTTCAAGTACCTAGTTAACTCTTTTAGTTTCACCATTCATCTCTAGATGATATGTTGAACTAATATTCAACTGGGTACCAAGTGAAGAAAGCAAGGTTTTCCAAAAGCTAGAAGTCACTCAGGCATCCCTATTCAATATGATCTTCTAAGGAACTCCATGTAACCTAAACAATTCTTGAATAAACTTCCATGCTATGACAGGAGCTCCGTCAGTTAAATTTCCAGGGATAAAATGTGCTACCTTCGCAAGCTTGTCCACTACCACAAGAATAGCATTATGCTTGTTCCTAGACATAGGTAAGCCTTGCACAAAGTCCATACTTATGACTTTCCACTTACTCTCAAGAACATCATGAGGATACAAAATTCTTGTAGGGTGATGATGTTTCGCTTTTACCCTTGGACATTCTAAGCACTTTGCTACAAAATTGGAAGCATATCTCTTCATTCCCTTCCAAAAATATAAAGGTTTTACATCCGCCAACATCTTGGTTACACTAGGATTTCCAATGTATGGTGCATTGTGAACTTATTTCCATACCAAGTTCCTTAATTCTTCAAAATTGGGCACGTATATCCTTCCTTTAAACCTTAATAATCCACTAGACCTTCAAAATGGAATCCTTCATACCTTGTTTCCTATGGATTATTCGAGAGTGCTTTCTTGAATTGCTCATAATACTCATCGCCCTTGGATTTTTGCAACACTTGGTCCTTGAATTTGGTTTGAATTGCTACTATTGAAGCAATATGCCTCCTACGACTTAGAGCATCAACAAACCGATTTTCTTTTCCTTTGATGTAGTTAATGTTGAAGTTGTAATCGGTTATCAGCTCTAACCATCTCCCCTTTCATGCATTGAGGTTGGGTTGGGTGAACAAATACTTTAGACCATGATGATCTGTCTTTAGTTCAAATGGTTTACCCATTAAATAGTGTCTCCACATATACAGTGCATGGAAAATTGTTGTTAACTCTAAATCATGTAATGTATATTTTTGCTCATAGGGCTTCAACTTTCTTGATTCATAAGCTATAACTCGCCTTTATTGCATCAAGACTCCACCCGATGCATTTGTAATGATAGTAAAGTTGCCTTCTGTATTGGGTACCTTCAAGATTGGTGTCATGGTCAACTTCTCCTTGAGTAGATCAAATGTTGCTTGACACTTTTTAGTCTAGTCAAACTTTCTCCCTTTACTCTATAATGAAGCAATAGGAAAATCTATCATGGAAATTTTTTCCACAAACTTCCAATATTAACCCGCCAAACCCATGAAAATTCTAACCTCAAGTACACTCTTTGGCACTGGCCACTCAAGTATTTTTTTTATCTTAGCATGATCTATTGCTATTCCATTAGCCATAATGATGTGACCAAGATACTAAACTTTCTTTTGGAAGAAGGTGCACTTGGAAAGTTTTTTGTAAATCTTATGCTCTCTTAACCGTTGTAAGACAATTTCCAAATGTCTACAATTCTCTTCTTCATTATTGGAATAGATTAATATATCGTCTAAGAAAACCAATACAAATCTATCCAAGTAGTCCCTCAATACATTTTTCATCAAGTTTATGAATGTTGCAGGTGCATTTGTAAGTCTAAAAGGTAATACTGTGAACTCATAATGTTCATATCTAGTCTTGAATGCATTTTTAAATTTGTTTTCATCCTTGATCCTCAATTGATGATAACCTAACCGTAGATCAATTTTAGAAAACACCATTGCTCCTCGCATCTAATAAAAATGATCATCAATGTGTGGAAAAGGGTATCTATTCTTTATTGTGACTTTATTAAGCATCTGATAATTGATACATAAGCATAGTGTACCATCTTTCTTCTCTACAAATATTACTAGTGCTCCCCAGGGTGAAACATTGGGTTCAATTAACCCATTTGACAACAACTCTTCTAACTATTCCTTAAGTTCCATTGTGGTCATCCTATAGGGTGCCTTGGAAATAGGTTTCGTTCCTGGTACAAGGTCAATAGTGAAATCAAACACTCTTTTGGGAGGCATCCCAGGTAATTCATCTGGAAAGGCATCCGCAAATTTCTAAAGAATTAGATAATTTTCCATATATGTTTCTCCTGATTCCACCATTTCACCTTCTTCAACTTCTCGAGAAATGGATTCCTCACTTTCCTCCAGTTTTTCAATTTTAATTGCAAAGAGTTGACATCCTTTCTTCTTAGCCTTGTGCATTTGCATAGCTAATATTTGGCACAATTTTATTTACCTAGGTGTTCCTTGCAAAGTTACTTGATTACCTAGGTCATCTAATCATTCTATAGTCTTAGCATGGAAATTCACCTTAGCACTATGCTTCCATAGCCAATTCATTCCTAAGATTACATCATAGGATCCTAAGGGTGCTACGTACAAATTGATCTCTATACCTAAAAACTTGGAAGTTCAACCCTAGCCTCGAAAAGACATTGCCTCACCTCAGTTCTTGTCTAGTTTTCATACTCTACAACCCAAGAATTTTCCATATAACCAACCTTCCTAGAAATTTGACTAGCTACTTTAGGGGGAAAAAAAATTGTGGCTCCAGTATCAATAAGAATAGAAATAGGTATACCAAATAAAATACCTAGAGTTTCTATTGGAGTGATCTAGAACTCAACTTGTCAGTTATCCAAAGTGGCATGGATCCTTTTTTGGTAAGCAACATGTTGGGGAGGAAGATAATTTCCTTGAGACTGTGATCCTGATGGCTTATTGGGACAACTAATAGCATAATGATTTGGTGCAGGAGCACCTACACCTCATCCTCCATTTTTTATTATATGATGGTGAATGATGGTTAGTTGGTTATTATGAGTATTTTTGAGGTATTTTGTCATGAATAAGTTCTAAAAAGACCATCAATCATGTTATAGGGTGAGTTTTTGAGTTTTGGAGTCAAAATGTGAAATATTGCAATCTTGCACTAAATGTAGTCATGTAGCCTTGAGAAGGAAAAATCCTAAATTTGTACTTGGATATGCAAGATTGAGGTATTAAGGATGTAATAATGCTATTTTGAATCCATTAGAATGGTTTTAGAATTCATAGAAAGTTGCTTCAAAAAATGCAAAATTGTGAAAAATTGTCATGTTGTCATTTGTTGTAATTTCACTATTAAGGATGTAATCACACTTTCCAACAGTTCCCTCCTTCAAAAATCAGTTGAGGTTCATTGGTAATGATGTGGAAAATTTTAAATAGCCTCCTTTTGGTCAAGGCAGGCGGTTGGTTGAAGTTTTGAAGCATTAAATATAATATAAAAACTCTGTTTTTCTATTTTTTCCAGTGTTTTTCACTGTTCCCGTGCTTGGTACGGTCTGGTACATAATTTTACAGGCTCCCAATCAGACTGGTTTGAAATAGGGAAAATTCTAATTTCTTTTTGTGGTGATTTGGCTCATTTTCATTAAGTATTGAGTAAGTTACATCAATTTTAGTGAAAGTGGGTCTGAAACCTTGCAAAACAAGGGTTTGGTCACCAAAATGGATATAACTCCCATTTCCACCGTGGGAAAAATATGAAACTTGGTGGATTGGTAGATTTAGGACTCCTTTACATGCTTTAATTTTTTTCATATTGAAAAATTGAGGTTTGCAAAAGTTATGTGATGCCCTAGGTCTGGTTTTACCTTGAAACAGTCCAAAAAATGATCATTTGTAAGCTTTTCTTTTGATTTTTGAGTATTTTAAAGAAATATAATGGATGAAACATGTGAAAGGGGTCTTGGGGAACCTTTTAGATTCTTTTAAAGGCATTAGGGGTGTTGGGGTATGCCTTGACAAGTTGAAAGCTTCCTTGTACAGGCCTAGTTAAGCCTTGTTTATGGCTTGTAAATCAATCTTTTAATACATTTGTTTTGGGTGTTTGATCCTGTTCTTTTGGTAACTTGTGGGGGATGGTGTTAGGATTATAAAACCATGTTTCATTGTCTGGTTAATTCCTTTAATCGGTTTTTATTTTGACTGTCCTATTGGTGAATGTTGCAA
>VDFB02041423.1:0-12079 GCA_007258455.2 Sequoia sempervirens
TTGATGTGGGTGATATGGTGTACCTTATGTTGCAGCCGTATCGTCAGTCTACTCTGCGGAAGAGTGGTGCGGAGAAGCTGAAGCCTCGTTACTATGGTCCATTTCGTGTTGTCAGACGAGTGGGCGAGGTTGCTTATGAGTTGGACTTACTAGCAGATAGCAGGGTTCACAATGTGTTTCACGTTTCTCGCCTGAAGAAGGCATTGGGTCAGCATGTGATACCCTCTCCAGTTCTGCCACCCCTTGATGACGAAGGGAAATTGATACTAGTACCTGAGGCCATCCTCGAGATGAGAGAGAGACACCTTCGGAGGCGGGTGATCAGGGAATATCTGATCAAGTGGAGAGATTTGCCAGTTGAGGATGCTACATGGGAGTCAGAGGAGATTTTACAGCATCCAGAGTTGAGATTGCTTGAGGACAAGCAATTTCAGGGAGGGCGGACTGTGATGTCCCCATCCTAGTCAGTGCAGCTGGATATGAGGTTAGCCTATTATTTCGATCCTCGTAGGCTGACAGATGTGTGTAGAGGATCAGTTGAGGCAATTACCCAGTGTTCAGGAGCATCCTTCTTTTAGTTGTTTCAGGTTGGGCCTTCGCAGAATCCTTCAGAGAGGTTTTTCAGAGACTTGCTATTTTTAGAAAGTCAAACAGGCGGAAACTGTTATTTTGGGCAGGGCACCTAGTTCAGCTAATTAGCTCAAAGTCGACCCAGTTCATCAGTTGTGATCAGATGGAAGAATAACAGAGCAATTAATGATTATTAAATAATTAATATTTTGACTTTACATTATAAAGTCACTTTATTAATATATTTAAATATTAATAATTAATGGTATATTATAAAGTATTTTTAATACTTTATAATAAAGTGAAAAGTTGATTATAATGAATAATTATTTATTCATTAATTTAGACGCCATTTAATTAATGATTTTTCCTAAGTTGAGAAAGGCTTATTTAATCATTTATTTAATGATGATTAAAAAGAGGTTTGGGTTGAATTTTCAAGAGGGGTTATATATTCATTGCCAAAGACAAATCGAACTCTTATGTTATGATTATTCAATTTGTCTTCTTTTTGCTCTGAGCATTGAAGTTTGCGAACCTAGGGTTTCAGCAGACAATCGATTTTGAAGAACGATAACTCTTCAAGATCTGACATACTGAGGCTGTGAAATACCAGTTGAAGATTGTCCATCAGCATGGCTTCATCCAGAAGTCATACAGTGTTTACAGTGGAGTTTACATTCAGTATTTGGGTTCTATTGCTTATCCAGAAGAATCGCCTTTTTCCAGAGTATCAGTGTTTGGCGGTGAGTATTTATTTCTTGAGACTGTACTTTTCATTTGCTGCTGCTGGGCCGTACATTTCTGTACCAGCAGGCCGTACCATCTTCCACAGGGAACCACACCTCCAGTCTTCAGCTTCTTTCATTCAGATCTGGTGCGCCTTGGGTTTCTGGAGATCCAGCATCAATTTCAGAGCTTGGAGATTGATTCTTTCACTCAGCTGTACATTTTCATCTGTTATCTGGTGGCTGCAAGTAATCAGGTTCATTTAAATAAAAAGTTGTTTTTCCCTTCATATATTCGATTTGGATATTGTATGTGCTCTGGAACATCAATAAATACATGCGCTTATATCTTCTGAACAATATTGAAGCACATTTGTTGTCCTTTGATTTATTATGAATTTTTAATGCATTTTAGAGCAAAATTGCAATTTCCTGTTTATTGCAAAAAACCATCAAAAACATAAAAAAAACACAAAAACGATCAAAATCAGTATTTGCAGTTAGGGTTTCGGGTTGAGAGACACCTGGTCTCTTACACCTTTGGCCCACCCCTTTAAACTAGGAGACAACTTATTGGGTAGTTCAACAACACTCACGCCAAACAAAGTGATTGAACATCACATACTAGCCACATCTCATACATAGAGTTCTCCAAGCAAAGCATACTTGAGGTATTTACAATCACTAGTCAATGCATACACATACTAGTTAAACTCATACATAGAGTTTCCAAGCAAAGCATACAGGAGGGATTTACAATCATCAATCAATTCTTACACATACTAATTACAATTCATACACAGGGTTTTCAGTTTCATGAGGGATTTATAATCACGAATCAATGCATATATATACTAATCACATCAATACATGGAACATGTATACATGAGGGTCTTCGAACTCCATCAATGCATACCCATGGGATATCAACATGTCATACAAGAGTGCAATACATATGAGATTGAGAAGTACGCACCAATCATGTGTATGCCATGGAATCACATACAGACATTGGATTTACAATCCAATGTAAAAATAAGGAGAGGGTTATCTTAGGATTTAATGATGGAGTCTCATCATAGGTAATAAGAACTACATGGAGTTTGAGGAGTATGCCTCCATAACATGGGGATCCTCAACAACACTGGTAAATTAGCCAAATGTCTCTCACGATACTTCCATGCATCCTCTTGGGCACATGAAAGGGCCTCATAACTCTTGTTAATGTTTGTCATTGTGTAATTCCCATTCATTTTAATTAGTTTTTATCTTGACCTATCATTGCCTCATGATGGCTTACCATATGAGGAGATGGGCATGAGAGTCTATGCTATCCTAACCTAGAGCCCTCACATCCTATAGCTAGATAGTCAAACACCAAAAATACATGGCATGGAAATCAAGGTCTGAACATGGCAAACATAGGCCCAAATGATTCTCCATCCCATTTCCACAATAGAGTTTTATTCCTGCAAAATACAATGCACAAATGAATGCAGATTTTAAATTTTTGTTATTCAAGACACTCAAGCTTTTTCTGAAACTCTCAAATTTCAATGGCAAAATTTTAAATTTTCAAACATCAAATTTTTTTATTTTTCAAGAATACCCTCTTGAAGCTAAGGGTCTCAAACACACACACTAAATCACATAATGGTTTTCCAAAAGAATTGCAATAGTTTTGGCATAAAATGGAAAAATCCAAAATAAACAATTGAGATTGTTAATTGAATTCAATGAATTTAACAATCAACCAATGTACTTTTTCCTACAAAATGAAATTCCCTAAGCATCCACTTAAGGTGGGTATGGCCAAAGCATGAAGAAAAAATCCTTTAAAAACATCAAACCAAAAGAGGGATCCCTCTAATCCAAGCTGACACCATATGGAATTTGTTTGCTTGCTGCTGTCCCCACACAAAAATCAGCAAACAGCTGACAGTCTCATCCAATCCTTACAGCCAAGCTTGCAATCAAAGCAAATCCCCAAACCTTCCCAGCAAATTTTCTAGCTCCCAACACATATAGCCAGCAAGAGGAAAAATGATAGCAAAAACAAGGCAAGAGATAACATATAGAATGAATCCCTAAAAATGAACTCCCTTTTTTCATATAAGCAATTTCACTTTTTAAAAAAATTCCTATTTTCCCATTTCACATTGCAAAAAACAATACAAGACATTTTGAAATCAAATGACTTTTGTTTTTCTTTTCAATGTAAAACCTTTTTAATTTCCAAAGTAAAATTTATGAAATATTTCCATTTAAATGTAATGACCGAGTCATCAAATGACATTACTGATTTCCTAAGGCATTTTCCTAATAATTGACGCTAGCCTAATTTAATAATTTCAATGAAGGTAGACAGGAAAACATGTAAACTATATTTGTACAATAATAAATCTATTTTCCAATTAAATCATATATTTCCTTTTTCCACTCAATAATATTAAATACATTGCAATGTACACAAAAGTTATAAACTTTATCCTCTAGCAACATAAACTCATTTCACAAGCACACAACAAAGGACAAAAAATGATTGAATACAAATAATTACAGAAGTTGAACAATCTAGTGGAAAACACACAAGTACATTTTACAAGTTACAACACAGCACAAGATTCTGGAATAGACTGATTCAGATTTAGGCTCATTGGGCCAACATGAGACTCATCTCATGACTCAGGGTCAAGTGAGATGTGAATATGTAAACAATATTTTTACCCAAGCCGTTGGTCTCCAATTCATAACTGTTTGGGAAACCTGTACCTCCACACTCAATGAAAACATTAGGTGTATTTGCACGACACAAGATAGCCAAAGCACATAATATAGCAACCAACATGATAATAGCCAACAGATGATATCAATATCTGCATCTAATTGAAAATCATCGAACACTAGAATTATTCAGATATAAAGATGTGTAATAATCATCTTGTTGATGCGTGTTTTATGACACACCAAACATCAGAATAAAAATGTCCAAAGACACTCTATCCTCTCTTGAAAAACCACCGCGTATGCTAAGATTGCGAGAAGATCATATGGCGATTCCAAGGTTTCTTTAGTCGGGTCTCGACGTGTGGATAAGCTCAATGGTCGTTGTGATATGCTGGTAATAAACAAGGGGACTTACGTAAGAAAATCTTCACAAGTTCAGGACTTAGGGAATTTATCATTAAAGGCTCTCAATTAGGACTTTCAATGGATCTCAAAAAAATGGCAAAAGGATAGGGTTTAGGAGAATCTAGTCTATGCCTAAGAACTCAAGAGACAATAAGGATTCGGTGAAGGGAATAAACCACACTTTGTTTCGCCTCCTGCAGGACAACATACGCAAAATGGGTGCAATCTTCAAGGGTTGTGAGAATAATTTTCAAACCTCGAATGAGGCTGAAGTTAAGTTTCCACAATTAAGAGCTCAGGCTAACTTTACGCATCGAATGCAAATCATCCATTCGAAGAAAGTATGAGCTACACTTCACCATCGAATCAATACGATCAATCTTTCATTCAATTAACCAACTTTCAAAGCAAATTCTACCTAATCTATCTTTAACTTTAATCTATGGCGGAAGATGATATGCAACCTCGCTTACTATTCAACAATAAGAAGTTATTCAAGGCAAATCATGCTCAAGAGCTTTTATCATTCAAAATAGTCTCAATGCGACAATATACATATTCTGTCTCCACACAAATGAAAATGAGAGAGCACTAGTTTATATAGAGCCTCAAAAATGCAATGAAGGGCCGAGATTAAAACAAGATTAACGGCCAAGATTATTACAACCAAACCCTAATTAGGGTTTCCCAAAATAACAAGAGTTATCCATCAGAAATCAATCAGAAAAGTGGCAGTTCCAGCTATTATCTAGGAGAGGCGTCCTTATCCATCTGAATAGCATTGTGCTTGGCGAATCTGGACACTACTGCAATGACCTCGTCCATCGTGACAGGTGGCAACATGCTGATCCGGAATTCAAGTCCGTCCAACTTCTCGGCGCATCTAGCAAAAGTACCTTCCCAATCTGCCTCCTGCTTCTCAAAATCCTTTCGAATGGATGAGAGTCTTGCCACTCTCGCAAAGTCCTGTCTCAAGAATGGTCCAGTGGTCGAGAAGAAAGTTTCTTGAACTTTATGCTTCAATCTCTCCAACTGCATGTCGTTCTCCCGAATGACTTCACGGTCGAACACTTCTGTAGTTGTCATGCAAATCTTTTCCTGGATTTTCCTGACTTGTTCTTCAATTCCAAGCCCATCTACTCTTGCCTTCTCCAAGAATTCTTCTCGTATGGTCACTGCCCAAAACCAGTGATGAAAATCATATGCTGCCCCTGCAGCAATCACCCTTTTATCAACCAACTCCTCTCTCAGAGTGCTCTTCAAGATTCTCAGGCTTGGAATAAGCCTTTCCTGCATATTTGGGATACCTTCCCATGCCTCCGCCATATCCATCAATCTGGAAAGAAATGAAGAGGTTCGTCCATGAGCAAGTGCCAACTTCTCCATGAACAAGGCCGCTTCCGTGCCTTCACTTGCCATCCAGTCTTGAGCTTCCTTGGCCGTCACCATTCCATGCTCGACGTCCTTGGTCACTTCTTGTGATGAATTGAGGAGAGGAGGAATAGTCGCATTACCCTGATCAAGTGGCTGGGTCAAATGCTGAATATATTTCTTAAGACGCTCGACCTCCTTATACTCCTTCTTCTTGGCCACTTCTTTCTCCAGTCTTGCATTGATGGTCGAGACGGAATTGTCCAACTCCTCTACTTCTTGACCTTTCGAGGTCGGGCCAAGGTCAACAGTCGTTATAGCATACTCCTGTGGAGAGATCTCGTCCTGTGGCTTGTCCACTGTAGGCACTGCAATGTGCATGGAACGGTCGCCTGCCTCGTTCCTCCGAATGGTGGAGAACTTCCTAGCAGGCTTCTTGGCTGCAACTTGCTCTAATCTTGCCAAGAAATCGGCAGTATCATCCTCTTCTTCTTGTTGAGCCTCAGCAGGTACCTGAACTTTCATTCTTTCCAACAGCCAGTCTGGAATGGTCGACTGTTCAATCCCATCCTCGACCTGAACCTCATCCTCGTTTGGAACATCCACGACTCCCCTGAGAGCGGAAATCATTCCTTCCTCAAAGTCATTATCTCGGACTTCCACTTCATTGTCTGAACCTAAAATTTCTGTGCCCGTAGGTGATAAGGGCTCTTCATCATCTAGTTGAATAGGTTCAATATTTTCCTCTTGAACTGCAGGAGGTTCAAGCATTTCTGCCAAGGAATCGTCTATATTAGCCACCAACTCGTCAATATTCCTGGACGCTGCTGACCGAGAAGGTTCTCCCTTATGCCTCTTGGAAGCAGGCTCTACACTTGGCATTATTTCTTTTCTTTTCTCTCCAATCCCGACCAAGTCTTGATGGGATGCACCAGCATTAGAAGAATATGACTCTGATTCGCTCAACAGATCATATGTGAGCGTGATTCCTCTCTGTCTCAATTCCTGGGCGTGGTAATCAACCCACCACTGAGAATACTTAGTCACAGGTCTCATTAGGGTGGCTAGGTCTGCGTGCTTTGGTTCTGACCACTTCACAGGAGGGAGAGGTCGGCTTTCCTCAAAGCGTGGTTGGACGTGGTTTCCATCATCTTGTAGCTGGTCAGGCACTCGGCAGAACTCAATTGTCCTCATAAAATCTAGTGGCATCTTGGACCACATTTTCCGCCTGACCTCGTACTCATCGGGAGCATTTGCCCATAAATCCTCCAATTCCATCCTGTGCTTGTATTTCCTTCCTTCCACTGTCCGGATGTTGTGATGTGGGTCATAATTGACCTTGGACTTGTAAGCCGTGAAAGGGTACCATTGGATCTCCAACCTTGCGCTTTCAGCTGCCTGTGCTGATGGACAATATTCTAACATGTTCCCAATGAAGAATGGGAATGTGACGGACGCCTTCTTGGATGGCCTCTGAATATTCTGATACTCTTCTAATTGTCTCAAAACCTTGAGCAATATCATCCGATTGGTCGGATAGATAGGCAATTTATAGGGATTTCCAGTGAATCCCTGGATCCTGACATATGTGAATTTAGGGAACTGGATGAACCAAGACCCATATTTGTTGATAAGACTTTTCGCCTCATGGCTCAGCCTTTGGTGCACTCCTCCTTGAAGCTTTCTGGTAATGTGCATCAGGAAGGCGTCATGTACCCTCCTGAAGTGAGTCTTCTCCTTCAATTGGAGCTGAGGATAACAATCGTAAGGCCTGAGCTCGTTCTCCCCATTGCCAATTTTGCCTTTGCAGATCAATCCTGGATACTTGTAGGATCTGGCCAACAGGTATATCACATATGAACTCATATGAAAAGACTTGGTCTCTTTGAGGTTGATCAGTTGCTCATGGAGGTTGTCACTTATCATCCGTGACCAGTTGAACATTTTGACTCCAGAGGTGATCTCATCTATAAAATAGTACATCTAGCTCTCGAAGAAGGCGCCCTGAGGGTTACCAGCTATTCTATTCAGCATCAGCACAATATCTCCAAAATCTTCCTTGAAGTCCGTGCGGCGAGGTCTCTTGGGAAACTTCTTGATTGATGGCTTTGGCTTGTCCATCCACACCTTGTTGACTGTTGTGGCGCACAAATCTGACTTGCTGTCATATAGCATTTTGGCTTCTTCTTTGGTCTTATAGACCGTTCGTGAATGCTCAGGGATGCCAAAGGTTTCCTGGATTGCAACTTCGCCCAAGTGTGCTAAGACTCTTCCGTCAGGTGCGATGATCTGTCTCTTCTGGGCGTCATAATGGAGAGCACATTCCACCATCAACTTGTCACAATCCATTGCCGGCGGGAATCCAGTTGCTTGAAATATTCCGTTTTTGACCATACGCTTGGCTATTGCTGTGGGGAGTCCCTTCTGACCATACACTCTTTTCTTGAATTCATCAAAGTCAACGTGTCCGAGGTCAGTGTCCACGACGTTCTTCCACTTTGAAATGACCTTGGTCTCTTTCTGAGCACCCTTGTTGACAAACTTCATTTTCAGCTTCTTTGATGGTTCGCCTGCCGTGATCGTCAACCTGCAGTCATAAAATTAACATTAATACAAAGACTTTTCAAACAATTAAATCTCGTGCCTTGGATTCGAAAATTGACTTTCAGCTGGTTAAATAATTAATTTGCTGCGAAAAAGCAAGCTGAAAGTGGCTTGGATGAAATTGAAAATTCTTGCCAGAACTTCGTCAAGATGAAAGGACATAAAAAGATAGCAAATTTAATTGACCAATCACCAAACCTCAGCGAAGGACCGTTAAATGCAAATCAGATTTAAAAATCTGATTTTTTTGAAAAGTGCGCCCCTCTTTACAGAAAAATTCAGCTTTGAATAAATATCCTTTTCTTTTCCCGCGAAAAATTCCTCAGCATAACATTGCTTCTCTCTCTGGGAAAATTCGACTTTGCTTATGGATGAATCAATTGCCTGATAATTTCGAAAAAGATTAAATTTCTCTTTAGCTGTGTGAAAAAAAATGAGTTGCTGAAACTCATTATAATGCTGAAGGATTGAATTCGATTTAGCAACTGCCATATTCTTTCTCGATCTCGATTTGTTTTCATTTATCAAACAGGCAAGTTTCCTTTTATTTTCCGACGAGGATCAGTCTCGAGCTTATCCGGACAAATCTTCAAAAAATCGATTTTTCATTTAATGTTTATCTTTGATTTTTTTGAATTTTTAAATAAACATTAAATATTTAATTAAATTCACGGCGAATTTAATTTTTTTCTTGTCGGATTTCATCTCCGCCTGGCGGACTTTATTTTCTTCCAATTCGTGTCTGGCAATTTTGATTTTGTCCAAGGCATTTTTAATTTCCAAATAGTTGAAAATAAATTATTAAAATATTAAAAATATTTTAATTAATTCCAACCCGTTCGTTTTGGACCCATGGCTATTTTGATTTTTCCTTCATTTTTCTTGGCTGAGAGTTTATTTTCCAATTTTATCCTCACTTTCGTCCAGCCAAACCAAATCTTAAGCCATTCCGTCGAAAATTTAATTGCCAGATCCCTATTTTTCTTTGCCGAGGCGAGATTTTAAGCTTATTTTGCTCTGCCAAAGTCAAATATTTCCTTGCTCAATTGAATTTTTCTAGGCAAAATCCTTGTCCGAATGTCTTCGTGGGGCGAATTTCCTTGACGTCTGACATATTCTTCCTCATTCTGGCCAAGGACGATCCTTCCTTTCTCTTTGCCTTGTGCACTTTTCTTCGGCCAAAGTTGACAATTTCTCAACATTTTCCACACTTAGGCAAATTTAATTCCTCTTCCTCTTTTGTGCTAGGCATACTTCGTTTTATTTCTTGCCACATCCTACTCTTCTTTAGCATTTGTCCTTCCAAACTTGGCATTTGACCTCTCGAAGGTGTCATACTTCCTAGCCAAAATCCTCATTTTTCATCATTTAGCCTCTATACTTAGGCAAATATTCGAACTTTCCTTTGGGCTTAGCATTAACACTTAGCCAAAAATCATTCTTTTCCATCTTAGGCGGACTTCTTTGACATCTTGGACGAACATCATGGATGTCTTTGATACTTTGCTAGCTCCTTCCAAGTGCATGGCGGACTTTATAGGTCTTTTGGACGAGCACCATGGATGGCGGACTTCCTTAACACTTTAGCATTTGTCTCTTTGGAATTATCACAACACTTAGCCAAAAAAATCATTTTTTAAGCTCTTACTCTTAGGCAAAATTTCGAAATTTCCCTTGGCTGGGTATCAACACTTGGAATTTTTTTGATTTTTTCTCACTTTACATGTCAAGGCGGACTTTAGAAGTGCCAAGGATGAGCTGGGCGGACTTTAGAGCATGCAAGGACGTGTCTTCCAGCATATGGCGGACTTCAAGACCTTTTAGGACGAACCTCTTGGCATATGGCGGACTTTGAGACCTTTTTGGACGTGCATTTTAGTGGATGGCGGACTTCCAAGGGGTCAAGGACAAGGATGGCGGACTTTAGAGCTGCCAAGGATGTTGCCTCAAGATGCAAGGGCGGACTTTGGAGACCTTTGGACATGCTTGGCGGACCTTGGGAGGTGCAAGGATGGGTCTTCAAGATGCATGGCGGACTTCATGAGATCCTAGGATGTGCAAGCTAGTTGCTGGGCGAACTTTGAAGCTTCTTGACATTTTTTTATCCTTCCTTCATCCTTCTTCCATGGCGAATTTTCCAGACTTGAACAGATTTTTCACAAATTTCATGATTTCAGCCTCAGATCTGATTGATCTTGAACTGGTTTTGACTGGTTTTTTCCAGATTTTTGAACGTTTTCGGTCTGATTTTCATGCTTTTTTTACTTGTTTTTTCCAGATTTTTCAAAAAATTTCAAAATTTTCTTTTCGATTTTCTGAGAGTTCTATTGAGTTTTTCGAACTTCTGAGTGCGTTTTCAGAACTTAGGACCTTTCTAAATATATAAACTTTCCAAAAATAGAAACTTTCTAAAAATAGAAAAAGCAAACCCTAAAAAAATAGGGAACCTGCTCGTCCCCAAAATGCCAAAAATGAAAAATTGAAAAAAAACAACTTTTCCTAAAAAATAGGAAGTCTCAGAATTGGCCGAATTCACAGTCGATCTTCGTTTCCTGGGCCTTCTGAGCGCTTCCATGACGTCTACGCACTGATTCAAGCATGAATTACTGACTTGGCTCGGGCAACTCTCGGCAAACTGACCTGAAACTCTTAGCAAAGTGATCTCACGTAACTGTTGCAAGGAGACAGAACCCTAAAAACTAGCAGGCAACTGGGGGTCCCCATCAGCGATGGGGCGATGTGTGAAAAGGTCACAACACATCTCAATGCTGAACTTAGTCATATAAGCATAATCACATACACTAGTGAAAAAAATAGTGAAGCTGCAACATTACAAAGCTCAAGCATATAAATTCACATACGAATCCAAGGTACAATATCCATACACCTTGATGGAAAATATCATCAGCAAGCACGATATTAGTAACAAAACTCAACTGAGCAACAGAATAAGGCACATACACCTAGGGTCTTGCATCACTAGGATGAGGCAAGAGATAACATGGGTGGGAATTACACATAGAAACAATGGGGATATGCAGCTAATGGAGCAAGGGATAGTTTGCATCCGTAACCAAGATCTTATTGAATGGAGCAAGGGATAGATTGTATCCATATCTTTTGCACACTCATTGCATTTTCCAATTTATTACATAATATTTATAGCAGGCAATTGCCATTGCCATGATCTAGTTTCTCTCTCTTTGGAGGGTTTCCAAGATAAATATGGTGTTCTTAATTCTTCTCTTCCTCTCTTGACTGTCATTTTATTTCTAATCAAGTAGCACAGTGCTGTTTCTTGTTTTGTGATTTCTATCAACTACAAGCATAGATTTTGAATAACTACAGATCAAAGTGTGAAATTATCAATAATGCCACTGTAGATTGATTTTTTTCAATAGTTATCTTGAATAACTAGGGGATGTTTCTTTTTCTAGTTCTCAACACAAATGTTGTCTTGAATAACTAGGGGATGATTCTTTTTCTAATTCTCAGCACAAATGTTATCTTGAATATCGCCAATGTGCATTATTGAAGTTGATGCTAAGAAAAAAAATTCAACTCTATTGGATTATTGGAGGATAATTCAACATAAAGTTTCAACCAAGTGAAACCAAAGGTGGTTCTAGGGCCTTGGTATGGTTATAGATACCAGGACAAATTTCATTTCCACT